>MVAP01000068.1:0-96587 GCA_014825765.1 Cystofilobasidium macerans | reverse complement strand
TGGTCGCATGCAGCCGACGGCGCTGAGTGCCGTGTGCGGCACATCTCATTGGCAGTCGTCTGCCCCGGACCGTTGTCCGCAGGGTGTGCGGGGGGATCAGGGAGCAGTGCTGGCGGGTGGGGGGGGGGTATGGGATGGGCGAGGAGAGGGGCAGGTGGGCATGTACGGGCCGAGTTTGGCTCTCACGCGCGCGCTGCGATGGCTCGCCAATGGGCGCGCGCGCGAGATCGTCCAACTCGGCCCGTACGTGACCCGTTAGCCCTCTCCCTCTCCATCAGCGATCCACCTCAAAGTGGCCAACCGAGCTCCTTGACGCCGCGGGGCCGCCGGTGGTCAAGAGTCAGGGGAAGAAGAAGAAAGCTGAGATTCGTCCTCTCCGACCTTCTGAGCGTTCGATCGCAAAGCTTCAAAAAGGGAGCCGCGAATCTGGAAGCGATTTCCTCTGGCGTCTGGCGCGGAGCTCGCCCGAGACATCCGTGGCAGGTCCATATGAGGGCTAGCTTTGGCTGGGACGTGCAGACAGATCGAGACGCGCGACGTTCGCGCGGGGGGGGCGATCAGAGAGCGCGCGCAGTCAGCTTGCCTTGAAGGAAGGCCTTCCTTTTTCCTGAGCTGTGCTTTGGGTTCCCTTTGGATCGGCGACGCCTGGCTTAAACGGACGGGAGCACCCCTGGGATCAAGAGTCAAGAAACGACGTCCTCCTCCCAAGCGGTCGCGCCTAGATCAGAGAGACTTGTTCAGGTGGCGCGGTGGGACCCATCTAATAGAGGTCATCCATATATGCGCCCGCCTCCGAGGTGGGGAGTCGGCCCGGTTCGGAGGCAACCACCCCAAGGAAAAGCCTCCGAAGCCTCCCCCCCCCCTTTCCTTGTGGCAAGAACTCCGCCCTCCCTTTTGTCGTCAACTCCGACCATGTCGCTCCGCCGGATCGCCCGTCTCCCGCGTCCTGCTGCTGCCCCTCCAGCCCGGCTCTCGCTCCCGGTCGTCCGTCGGATCGCGCTTCCGCCCTCCGCTGGCCTCGTCGCGCACCACCACCGCGGCTGCTGCCCGCTGGTCGCTCGCCGGTCGTATGCCTCGGCAGCGACGGCTCCCGCCAGCAGTAGCAGCGCCGAGCCGGCTGCTGCGGAGGAGGAGGAGGCGGAAGTCTGGCCCGAACGGGTGCTCCCCGTCATGACGGCCCAGGATCACGCCCTCGCCAAGCGGCAGCGCAACATTGGCGTGTCGGTCTGATTGCGCGCCAGAGACGAGAGAACCCCTTGGCTGAGCTCAGGTTGTTTTCTGCAGGTCGGCCCACATCGACTCGGGCAAGACGACCTTGACCGAGCGGGTCCTCTTCTACACCGGTCGGGTGACGGCCATCCACGAGGTCCGAGGTCGGGACGGCGTCGGGGCCAAGATGGACAGCATGGAGCTCGAGCGTGAGAAGGGCATCACGATCCAGTCGGCCGCTACGTTTTGCGACTGGGACGCGGTCCCGCCCGAGCATGTCGGTGACCTCGGCGTCAAGGGCACTCAGCGCGAGAGCTTCAACATCAACATCATTGACACGCCCGGTCCGTCCTTCGATGCCTTCCCTGAGCGGAGCGGCTTTCAGTCACAAGAGCGAGAGGGCCCCGGTCGCTGATCAGAGAGCCCTTTTTCTTGCCCCCTTTCCCTTTCTCCCTTGCTACGTGACCCTCCCCCTCGGCCCGGCCCGACATGCGACTCCCAAACCCCTGACGTAGGCCACGTCGACTTTACGATCGAGGTCGAGCGGGCGCTCCGCGTTCTCGACGGGGCCGTCCTCGTCCTCTGTGCCGTCTCGGGCGTCCAGTCGCAGACGATCACGGTCGACCGACAGATGCGACGGTACGACGTCCCTCGGGTCTCGTTCATCAACAAGATGGACCGCCAGGGGGCCAACCCTTGGAAGGTGATCGATCAGATCCGCAACAAGCTCAAGAAGCCGGCGGCGGCGGTCCAGGTGCCGATCGGCGAGGAGGGAGGGCTCAGGGGGGTCGTGGATCTGCTTCGGATGAAGGCCCTCTACAACGAGGGTCCCAAGGGGTGCGGATGCCTCCCTGCCCTTTTCGCTCCCTGGCAATGTCGCTGAATCGATTTCCCTCGTTGCGACGCCCCCCCCCCCCCCCCTTCTGACCGCCCCCTTCGTCACGGTTTCGTCCCCCATCTCTACCTTTAGCGTCAACATCCGCGAGTCGGACGAGATCCCGGCCGAGGTGGCCGAGCTCGCTGCGGCCAAGCGGGCCGAGTTGATTGAGCACGTGGCCGAGGTCGACGAGCTGCTCTCGGACCTCTTTCTCGAGGAGCAACCCATCTCGTCGACCGACCTCGCCGCCGCCATCCGTCGAGCCACGCTCGCCAACGCCTTCACCCCCGTCTTTCTCGGCTCGGCCTTGGCCAACACGGGCGTCCAGGCCTTACTCGATGGCGTCGTCGCCTACCTCCCGGACCCGTCCGAGGTACCCAACCAGGCGCTCGACACCACCTTACCCGAGCGAGCCCCGCCGGTCCCTTTGGTGCCCGCGGCCGAGGCACCGCTCGTCGGGCTCGCCTTCAAACTCGAGGAGGGTCGCTTCGGTCAGCTGACCTACATGCGCATCTACCAAGGCACCCTCCGGAGGGGCATGACCCTCTTCAACGCCCGGACCGGTAAAAAAATAAAGGTGCCGAGACTCGTTCGCATGCACTCGGCCGACATGGAGGTGCGTTTTGCGTTTGTTGTCTAAACAACTTCCTCTGCGCCTCACGCTCCCTCTCCTGGAAGGGGGGGGGGGGGGGGCTCTCGTCGCTCCTTCATCCAAAGACCCGCCCACGCACGCCCGGCCGGCCTCCAGAGTCAAAGGGGGGAACCCTCGTACTGACGCGTCCCCCCCTCCCCCCCCCCCCCCCACACCTTCTCCCACTCCCTTTCCCTGTCCATCGGCCGCCCCCGATCCGCAGGAGGTGGATTCGGTCGGTAGCGGCGAGATCTGCGCCATGTTTGGCGTCGACTGCTCCTCGGGCGACACGTTCAACGACGGTCAGACGTCGTACTCGATGGTGCGTGCGAGTCTTTTTCTCACCCCTCCCTATCCCTCCCTCCCTCCCTCCCTTCCTCTTTACCTCCCCCCCCCTTTATACATTCCCTTTCCATCCTCTGCACCCTACCATCGGACTGATGATGTCGACCCCCACCCTCTACCTCAAACACCAGACCTCCATGTTCGTGCCCGAACCGGTCGTCTCGCTTGCCCTGACGCCGACCGGCAAGGACAGCCCGTCCTTCTCGCGCGCGCTCAACAAGTTTACAAAGGAGGACCCGACCTTCCGTGTCCACGTCGACAAGGAGTCGTCCGAAGTGCGTCTTCTCTCTTCCTTCCGTCGCTTCCTCAACCTCTAGTTGTCGCCGTTGCTTTGTTGCTCTACAGAGGGCGGGTTGTCGCGCTTAAGAATGCTGATGCAATCCTCGAACCTGTCCCCCCCCCCCCACCGCCACCACTCACTCCCTTCCCGCAATCGGACGACCCCTCTCCACTTGGATCCTCCACTCCCTTCTGTGTGGGCCCGCTTCTGCATCAGACCATCATCTCGGGCATGGGCGAGCTCCATCTCGAGATTTACGTCGAACGTCTCCGGCGCGAGTACAATGTTGAATGCACGACCGGTCGACCGCGGGTCGCCTTCCGTGAGACGATTGGCCAGCGGGCCCCCTTTGACTTCACCCACAAGAAGCAGACGGGCGGCTCGGGCCAGTTTGCCAAGGTCAAGGGTTACATCGAGCCGATGGAGATCGATCCGGAGAAGGGTGGGATCGACGTCGCGTTCGAGTCGCAGATCATCGCCGGCGCGATCCCGGCCGGCTTCATCCCCGCGATCGAAAAGGGCTTCCGACAGGCCTGCGCCAAAGGTCCCCTCTACGGCGCCCCCATCACCGGCGTCCGCTACGTGCTCGAGGACGGTGCCTTCCACGCGGTCGACTCGAGCGAGATCGCCTTCGTTATTGCTGCGGTCGGCTCGGTCCGTGAGGCGTTCAAAAAGGCGGCGCCGACCATCCTCGAGCCCATCATGAGCGTCGAGGTGATCGCGCCAACCGAGTTCCAGGGTGCGTCCATCTCTCTTTAACCCTCTACACCTCCTTCTTCTCGTTCCCTTCCCGCTCTCTGCGCGATTCTCCACTCGTCTCCCTTCTCCTCTTTCTCTTTACTCTCTTGCTGACGATCGTTCCTGCCGCCCGCCGCTCCCCCCGTACGTGCGCTCGCCTGGTCCGCCCCGTCGGTCAGGTAACGTCATCGGCAACTTGAACCAGCGCCGAGGGTCCATCAACGACTCGGAGACGCGCGACGAAGAGTTTGTGGCCCAGGTGGACGTCTCGCTCAACGACATGTTTGGCTACTCGGGCGCGCTCCGGGGCATGACCCAGGGCAAGGGAGAATTCTCCATGGAGTACAAGGTGCGTTCGGGTCTGGTCGCGAAAAACCCCTCCACCCTCCCTCCCCTTTTCCTCTCAGTCCTTTCCACCCTTCCTCCCCGTTCCTTCCCTCACAGCATTTCCGGAAGCAGCGGAGCTGTCGACTGAATCCTCTTCCCTCCTACCCGCCCTTTTCCCCTTTGCCTGCTTCCATCTCCCATCCGCGTCTCCGCCCGTCTTGATCCATTCAACAGCGCCATCAGCCCGTCATGGCCAATCAGCAGCGCGAGATGGAGGCCGCCTACCAGAAGGAGCTCGCCGACAAGCGCGCCGCCAAGAAGTAGAAAGCTCTCCCTTCCTCCCTTTCCCCCTCCCAATCTTCCCCTTGCCCCCCTTCTCTTTGATGACCACCCCTGACTCGTCCATAGAAGGAGCCATCCTGCGCTCCCTGCATCGTCCAAAAGAGAAGTCTGCAGGCCACGATCCCTGGCCCGGCAGACCGCTCCAATCTGTCTCAGGGTCGCCCTCAGGCAGTGGGGAGGCTACCAGCACGTTTCCTCCCCCCCCCCCCTCCCTTCTCCATTTTCTCTCCCATCGCTCGTCCCTCGCTCTCAGCCCTCGCATGGAGGCGAGGGTGACTCCCCCCTCTCACCCCATCTCGCAGTTGGTCTAGATGATGACCCTGCCCGTGTCCCGATCTACGCGAGGTCGTCCACAGTAGGCGTGCATGGGTGAAGACGGAGAGACGGAGAGAGGCACACGGAGGAGAGTCGGTAGAAGGTGAGCGTGCGAGCGAGCGAGGCTTTGAGCGTACGAGACCGGGGGGGGGAGGTTTGGTTCAGGTCGGAGTGCAACGTTGCAGGCGGTGTACAAGGTTAGACGGGGCGAGGAATGTCGGGTTAAGAGGAGAAAGGGGGGGTATATAGGCTAGCATAGTGGATGAAGCAAAGAAGAGGGGAGAATCAAGAGAGGGAAAAGTGGGCCGAACAAAGGGGTCGGCTCGGCCTTGGGCCGTCGGAAACGTCCGAAGCGGCGGCAAGTGGGTAAGGGCGATGCTGATGCGCGCCAGCCATCGGCGGGCAACGACGGACACTCAGTCAAGATCGAGCAGGCGTGTCCCAACCTTGACCGGAGCCAGGTCGATAGACGGAAGTTTATTAAGAAGGGGTGGTCTGGAAGAGGGATTTGCTTGCTTGCGAATGGCCATTAGGGCGGCGTCGACCAGCCGGGCAGGCGACGGAGGGATGGGGCCGTGTACACGAGGTTTGGTTGAAGCGGGTTGGAGGGTAGGTCATTCTTTGTGATGCAAAGAGCGCGCTCCGGGTCCGTCAGTAAAGCGTCAATAGCGAAAGGGTTACGGCCGCCGCAAAGGGGGGCTTACACTGAAAACGCATGACTGGGGCGTCAGACGCTTCCGCTTGGCTTCGTTCAGCGGGCGAGAGGAGATACGATGGAACTGAGAAGGGGGGACGATCGGCGATAGGAGCCGTCGATGCCGCCGCTCCGGGTCGCCTCCCCATCGTCTCGTCTCAGCTCAGCTGGGGCTTGCGCAGGTTGCCCTCGTCGTCGTAGAGGTCGCGATTCCGGCCCATGCCACCCCCATCGGCAATCATGTCTTCGACGTGAACGCCTGTTCGGCTGACGAGCTGAGCCGTCGGCGTCTCTGTCCGCTCGACTTTGAGCCCCGGCCCAGTCGAGCCAACCGCGGGGACGATAGCAGCGGCAGCGGCTCCTCCGGCAGCGGAGGCTCCGCGGGCGGTAGTGAACTCGGACGTCGTCGGCGTCGCGACTGGCAGGGTCGAGGCTGTCGCGGCCGAGGTCGTCTGCGTCGTGCTGCTCGTAGCCGGCGCGGTCGACGCGTGGTAGTACGTCTGTCTCGGCTGTCGCTTGTAGTCGTAGACATGGAAGCTGTGGCAAGAAGTGAGGAGGGGAGGAGGCGTCAGCGTCAGCCTGGAGCAGGCTTCGGAACCTAAGGATTGAAGAAACGCACTGCTCCTCCATCATGCGCATGTCGGTGCTCATGAGTGCGACGTCCTGGTTGGGCTTCCGCTTGCGGGCCTTGAGCGGATTCTCCTCGAGCAGGAGCTCTTCGAGCTCATGCGTGGCATCGAAGTTAGCCTTCTTTGAGTCCGGCACGAAGAGCGGCGTCCCCTTTTTGGCGAGCATCGTTGGCCAATCAAATCCAAAGAGCCAGGGCGTCCGCTTGATATCCTCAAGCCCGCCGCCGCCAGCCCGCCAGCCGAGCCGCCGCTGCGGGTCGCGCTCAAGCAGCTGCGTGTGAGACGCGGTACAGCGCTTGAATCAGCAAGGGAGGTTGATAAATGCACGCGATGAGCTGGAAAGGTGACGTACGCCCCCGATGAAGGCCTTGCCGTCGGCCGAGCACTTGGCGTCGCCGTCCTCGGGCCAGCAGAGCCGGTCACCGGCGATGCTCTCGGTCAGCGCGCTATTGGTCTTGCCGCGGAAGGGCCGTCGGCCAAAGAGGAGCTCGTAGAGGACGACCCCGAGGCTCCACCAGTCGATTTGACACGAGTAGCCCCGCCGGCTGAGGACCTCGGGGGCCATGTAGGCCATCGAGCCAGCTATGCCCGTTAACTGCCGGCCGGACGGCGAAAAGTGCACGGCAATGTTGAAGTCGGTTAGGTGGACGTGGCCGCGCTCGTCGAGGAGAACGTTGTCGGGCTTGAGGTCGCGGTGGACGATTCGGATTGAGTGGAGATAGTCGAGGGCTGACGAAAGCTCGACCATCATGAAACGGACTGCATCTTCCTCGATCCCGCCCAGTCGGTCGAGGTGAACTAAGACCCAGAGATGTAAGGACGTCAGCCAGAGCCAAAGAGTGAAGCGGCTGAGAGGATAACACGCACAGCGGAGGTCTCCGCCGAGCATCAGGTCGAGGACGAAGAAGCAGTGCTCGTCGTCTTGAAAGGCGTATCGCAGGTTGACGACGAAGGGATGGTCGATCTGAAGACGACCGCGAAAGGAAGTCCGTAAGCAAATTGTACGACGATCGCTCAGCCAAATTTCAGTCGGCTGGGCACACCTCCTCGAGCAGCCGCCGCTCCTGGATGACGTTAGCAACCGCCTTCATCTTGCAGCACTTGGCCTTGTTGATGTACTTGAGGGCCAGAAGCTGCTTCGTCTGCTTATGCTGAACGACGCGGACCTGGGGAACGACAGACACGTCCAGTCAGCTCGATTCCCTGTTGCACTAGGCTCATCTGCCCTCTTGCATTAGCGTGCAGGTGGTCAAGCCCCCCTTTTCCCACAACACCTTAGACCGGCCGATAAAGGCAACCTGCGGACGTGCCCGTGCCCGTCCCAGCTCTATATCACCGCTGCCAGCGGCTCTCCGAGATCCCTCTGATCAGCAGAGGGGACGGCTTCGTGGAACATGGCCCGCGGCACGGCCCAAGTACCCCGGCAGGCGGACGGGCAATTTGGATGTACGAGCGAGTGAGACTCCTCGCTCAGGGCGTACGCCTTGTGTTTCACCAACGACTGACGACGTCGACTGCGTCACCTTTGCCTCGTGCTGGAGCAGCTAGGCAGAGGGGCCCCAACCTACGCGAGCGCAGAGACCTCGCAGAGAGCGCCACAGCCAGCAAGAAGTGCAGGGATGGATGGCGGCTGACCTTGCCGAAAGCGCCCTTACCGACGGACCGGAGAAGATAGAAATGGAAGAGATTGGCCTCGCCGTCATAGTCGATCGCCTGCGGGGTTTGTCCGATCGCCGATTGGGTGGGTAGAGCGAGCGAGCGTGTCGCAGGCACGGAGGGTGGAACGCGAAGCCGAGACGACGGAAGAGCCCGGTCGATCGCGCCGCAAGGCGATCAGGAAGCACGTCCGAAACGATGGCGTAAGAAGCAGAGCGCAGCAAACGTCGGCGTCCGGACGAGCCGAGGTTTCAGAATGAGACGCGACGCAGGACAAGGCGACCGGGAGAGGGAGGGCCGGCCGAGAGGAGGTGATGGGACGTCGAGTCGCAGAAGTTGGTCGAAAGAGGTCCGAGCGACAGCAGTCGCGCGCAATAAGATGCGAGCCCAAGCGGATGGCAGACGACCGACATACCCAATCAGACGGGCAGTCGGATGAGACAAGAGGAGAGGAGGAGAACAAGGTGCAAACGTCAGTTGGGATCGTCCCTATAGCTGTTGGTCGACGAGGCGACGCCTCGCTCGCTCGGTCCCCCTCCTCCCAGCCTTCGTCCCATCCTTCCCCTTCCAGCCTCAGCGCACGGCTCCAAGCCGTTTCGTCGGAGCCTGGATGAGCATCTCAAGGGACTGCCAGCCCGCGAGAAGAGGAGCGGCGGACGCTGAAGGCCGGGCTAGGCTTCCGAGCGAACGCCGACGCTCTTGCTCGCTCGCTCGCTCGGGCCGGCCAGGGCGCGAGGCGCAGCGTACGAGGGCAGGCGAAACGCAGAGGGAAGGGACGGACCTCTGGCTTGCAACAGGATGCGCCCATAGCGCCCGTCTCCTAGAGCCGTTGGCTGTCGGTACCTGCTGGGCTGGTCTGTTGTAAGAAGGGAGGCGAGCAAGGGAGGGGGATGGAAGCCAGGGGCCGAGGGGGAGAGAAGGTTCGGCTTCTCGGAGGATGGGCCAAACTGTCCTGTCCGCGCCAGGCCCGATCGCTTTCGTCCCTCCTCCTTTCTGACGTCTCAGTCGACCAACGAGAACCGCTGAGCTACGAGACTGTCATTGTACTGAAGCTCAGCCCTTTCTTATTCCTTGTCCCCGAGCGAACGTTCGACATCAAGCGGCGGCGAGGATAATGGAGGTATGAACGTCGCGAAGTGCTCTGGCTGCGCGTCTGGTCGTTCATCCATAAAAGCGCCTCTGCATGCGCCAGGAGAGGACCGTTTTCTCCATACTCAGGTCGAGCTCGCCTCTCCGAAGCTGGATAAGCTGGATGGCAGAGCAGGATCCCAGCTACTGATGCTACCGGCTTCTCGCTCTAGCATTGCGACAGTGGTCAGTTTCTGAGGCAGCGAATCCGAGGGACGACGCGCGACCGGGGGAAGCTGCGCGAGGGGCGTGTGCCACGCCTGGACCGCGCGCGACAAGGCCTCGAGACAGGCCCAGCCTCCCGGGTGGTGTTTGGCAGACTCGAAAGACAAGGCAGAGGAGACTCAGGAAAGGGGCGCTAGACACCACCCGAGCGACGAGGTCCGTCCACGCTCGTCATCGTCATGACCGCTCATGCACTCCCTCCACCGGGGCGCGAGGCACCTCATCGTGGCTGAAAGCGTCGACGTAAGGAGAGGTCTGCCTGCTGCCGGCTGCGGCTGCCTCGCGTGACGCGCCCATGACCCGTACCTGTCTACTGCCGGTGGGCTCGCTTAGTCATGTATACATCTTGCGTCTGGTCGTGCAGGGAGAAGACTGTGTGACCTCCTCTCACAGGACGGGTTGGCTCGATGAATACTCATGAAAGGGAGGGGCCGGCGGGTGATAGCCCACCGTCCGGTGCTTGCCTGCCCGCCTTCGCCGTCGCCGCCACCAGGTCGCCTTGGCCCGATTAAGTCCCCGCTTTGACGTCGATTACTCGGCCATCTTTCCATCTCCTTTACCTCGCAACAACCTGACGAGCGGTATGTCCCGCCCGTCTGCCCTCTGAGAAGCACCTCGAGTCAAGTTTCGGCGTGTGAGCCCCTCGGGCGACATTTACCGGCGGCTACTGCCCAGCGCCGTTGCCGCTTCGCCCCTGCGCTCTCCGCCGCTGCCGCGCCGCAGGTTTCGCCCGCTGACCCGGTCGCGGCCTCACCCTCCGCCCTCGACCCTACGACTCCCTACTCGCCATCCATCGCTCATCGTCAGGTTCCGCCGCCTTCGAGCCGACTCTCAGCCTTGCGTACAAGAAAGCGAGAGAGCCCCAACGCTCTCCCAGCCCCCTCGCCTTGGCTTGAGCGATTCGACCGCTCGCCCGACTCCTGCCGGCCCCGAGCCCCGCCGGCTCTGGCCCGTCGCGGTCGTCCCGCCAACAGCAGCCTCGCCAGTACCCAGTTGGCTCGCCCCCTGTCGGCGGCAGCTCCAGCACCAGTGGCAGCTCATCTCTCGTTAGCACACCAGCCGACACCACCACCCGCCCGACCTATACCGAGCGCATCCAACCTCGCCTCCCTGCCTCGAACAACCTCAAGCACGAGCCGGCCATGTCTGAATCACCCTCTGCGCTCCGCGTTCATTCGGAGGATGGTCACGGCGGCGGCGGCGAAGGGCTGGACGCCAGCGGCCGGATCAAGACGCTCAATCGGACGAGCAGGGCGTGCAACAATTGCCGCAAGCAGAAGGTGCGCCTTTCCTCCGCGACTCTGATGTGCATGGGGGGGCGTGGTTCTCTTCCTGAAGACGGGTTACCTCGCCCAGCTTGATTGTTAGTAGTCCGTCGCGAATGCGGGAGCTGACCTCGAGAGCTATTATCTGCCTTGCCAGATGCGCTGCATCGGTGCCGAGGACCCGCCATGCAAGCGCTGTCGAACGGGCGGGCTCGACTGCATGTTCGAGAAGCCGGCGCGCGAAGGCACACAGGTAGGCGAGGAGCGCATTCGGATGCTTGAGACACAGGTCGGCTCGATCCAGAGCACGCTCGCCGAGCTCGTCTGCACGCTCAAGGCGGCCAATTCGGCTAACGGGATCGGCAACGGCAATGGTAACGGGGCCGCCGGCGGGGATGCCGGCGGACCATCCTCGTCGTCTACTGGATCTAACGGCCGGTCACGGCATCACCAGCAGCGGCACGAGCGGGAGTACGCCTCGCCGACCATCTACAACAGCGCGGCCGACCCGTTGCCCAATATGGCTCAGTACGACGGCTCGCTCATCAGCATCATCAGCCCCGCCAACTCGGGCGGGGCCGACCATCACACGCAGCACCTCCACCACCACCAACACGGAGCCTCAGCAGCGACAGTATCGGCAGAGGGTGCTCTGCCCTCGGCCTACCGATCGTATCCCTACGGCGGTGGTGGTGGTGGTGGTGGTGGTGGTGGTCCATCTGCGCCGATATCAGCAGGTGCTTACGGTCACTCTCACGGCGGCTCCTCGCGAACTGTTCCGCTGTCGATCCCAGACAATCATCCGTATCCACTTCCGCCGCCGATTCCTTCCAGCCGGCATGGTTCACGCGCAGCCGCGCTCGCCGCTGGCGGCTTGTCGTCATCGTCCTCTGCGAGTCTCCCTGGGGGCGTCCTTGGCGGCCGACAGCTCCCGACCAACCCTTCAACAGCCTCTGGCAGCGCGTACGCCAACCTGCTCAGTCAGGCGCTCTACCCGCTCCACCAGTCGCATCTTAAGGGACCCAAAACCTCCTCGGCTCGGACGACGCCGGCTGGGTCCGAGGTGGACGAGGATGAGCTTCTTCATAGGGAGGAGCTTGAGTTCCCGACGCGGTCGGCGCTTGAACCGCTAGGCGCGATGGGCAGGCTCGCTCAGGCTGCCCTGCTCGAGCAGGATGGACCAGCAGGAGCTACTGCTTCAGCAGGCGCAACAGGGGCCACCGAGACGCCTTCCGGAGGCCTCCCGTCAGCTGTTGAGGGCGATCCGTCGTCCTCGACCGGAGATAGGCGCACTTCGCTCGGCGGCAAGAAGGAGTCCGGCAGTGGCAGCGGCAAGGGTGGGCTCGACGGGCTCCTCTTGCTCGCCGAAGGCGCAAAGCACTCGCCAAAGGCCGACGAGACGGGCTCAGCAGGCCCTTCGACCGCCGCCAACTCGCCCTCGGCCTCGGGCCTGCAAACCGAGTCGTCGGCGGACGCCTTGAGCTCAGCGGCGGCTGATGGTCAAGTACGCCGGCCTGGTAAGCGGGCCCGCTTTGCCGAGGACGACGATGAGCAGAACGGCCGGTCCGGCTCGCGGAAGGCCGGCAGCAGCAGCGGGGTTGATGGCGGTCGACGATTGCTGAGCGCCGGTACCGGACTCCGTGAGAGCCACATCCTCGGCGGACCCGGGATGGCTGGCGGTGACGGCGGCCCGCCGATCGGCAAGGACGGTCGAATCCTTGATTGCATCGATGCCGGCATCGTAAGCCTTGAGGAAGGTCGCGAGCTTTTTGACATGTATGTTTCGGCGACTGACTCTGCTCACTCAGATCTTGAAACTGATGACTCTCTCGCATGCTTGCCTCCACCTCAGCTACTGGAAGGGCGCCTTCCGCTTTCTGCCAATCTACGAGCCCGGCCGGGATAACTTTGAAGAGTACGTGTCGACAAAGCTGACCTGAGACACTCTTCCTGATCAGTCCTGACACAGCCTGCCTTCCCCCTCTTCGTCCCTCGCCGACAGGCTCCGCCGACGATCGCCTTTCAGCGTCGGTGCCATGTGCTTTGTTGGCGCTCGGATCCGAGACGGCGGCGGACCCAAGTCTGAGGCCCAGATCGGGCTTTGGTACCACGTCCGGCGAATCTCGCAAGAGACGCTGTTTAAGACGACGACCCGGGTCGAGGCAATCCAGGCGACAATTCTCGTTACCGGATGGAATGAATACGGCTGGCTGCTGGGCGGCCACGCCGTCCGGCTGGCGTTTGAGCTCGGTTGCCACACGGCCTTCCTCCGGCTCGCGAGGACCGGCATGGGTGCTGGCCGAACGGCGAAGCAGCTCGAGGACGACCGGCCGCTCGTCATCATGGCCCGCGTCTGGTTCTGTCTCGTGCGTTCCGGCCGTCGGCCGTTGGCTGCCCTGAGGGACCTTGCAATGCTGACTTCTATGCGCTCGCGTCCCGGCCACAGTATGTGATCGAGCACCAGATGTCGTACGGCACCGGCCGGCCGCCGATCGTCCGCGAGGACGAGACCATCATCCGCTGTCGCGAGTTCTTGAATCACCCGCTCGCGATCGAGACGGACCTGCGGTTGATCGCTTCGGTCGAGATCATGTCGATCCGAGGTGCGCTCACTGAAACTGCTGCAACATGCCTGAAAAGCTCTGCTGATCGCCATGGCCTCCTGGAACCCTTTTTAGCGCCACTTCACCTCCAGATGTACAACCTGCCCGAGGAGGAGGTCGTCGGTCGCGAGACGCTCGCCCGGCTGCATCAGGCCAATCTCGACTTTGAGTCGTGGTTCAAGGACTGGGATGCTATCTTTGGTCAGTGCTTTGGATGGCTGCTTGCGGAGCGTCTGAGGTCGACCCTAACCCGATTCCGTTGCAGAGGCCCGCTTCGGCGCGGAGAAGGACGTCTTCTTCCGCCAATCGCTCCGAATCCGTATGTCAACATTTGCGCCGTTAGCACCCGTCTATCCTCGATCTCCTGCTGATCCGGTGCCGCTTCTTCTCGCGACCTTCATTCCTCCTTTGCAGAGAAGGCCTACGCGCAGCTCTTTCACAACTGCACGGCGCTCCGCGAAGTCCGCGGGCCGGCAGACGTCCGGCAGATGGTGCCTGAGCAGCGCGAACTCGCCAAGATGGCGCTCCGCAATGCCCAAGAGTGTCTCGACATCTGCCTGCACGCCGAGTCTTACCGTTGGGCCTTCACATACGCCGTCCACTACACCCGTCAGCCCGCTCGTTGAGGGCAAGCCGTCGTCGCACGACGACCTGACTGACCCTTTGCGCTCTCATCCTGTTGCAGATGTTTGCGCGGCCTTCGCGGCCACACTCCTCATCCGGCTCGCCCGCATCTTCCCGACCGAGCTCGATCTTCGGCAGACGGCGCGTGACGTGACCGAGCTCGCCAAGATCCTCTCCAACGTCCCCGCCGGCCGTTACGCGCGCTCGATCCGGCTGACGCTTCGCTCAGCCCGGCGGCGCAAGGTCATGCCCCCGCCGTCGTTGCCGCCCTCGCCCTCCACCCGGACGCACGCGCTTCCTCCCGGTCAAGCCGCACCCTTCTCGCCGTCGAGCTTCATCAACCCGTCGAGCGGGTTAACACAGGCGACGCCTGTCGCCTCGCGGACGACGAGCCCCAACGTCTCGACAACGACCCTGCCCGAGCCGCCAGGCCTAGCCGCTGCAGGAGCTGCGGCCAGCTTCAACGCCGACGGGGCAACTGTCCCGGAGGATGAGAGCCCCGTCGCCGACTTTTCGATGGACTTTGACTGGGGCTACACAGCCGACCTGCTCGACAAGGTTGGGCTCTCGGTTCCTGAAGGCGGCGACGTCCCCCTGTGCGTGCCCACCGGTGTCTCCCTTCTTCGTCCACTCTGATGGTTCCGACTGACCCTCTTCCCCATTCTAACAGTTGGCTTCACGGGTCCGACATTGGCTCCTCACAGCTGCCCTCGTCCGGTATGGAGAACTTTTTCCTGCCGTCCGATCTCGACTTCAGGCTCTACACGGCCGACGACCTCTCCGCCGGCGGCTCTGGGACGGTCCCGCCGAGCGGCGGCGGCGGGTTTGCTTTTGCCTCGGAGGGCGACGGCTCAATCTGGTGAGAATCTTGAGCCAGAGTGAAGGCGACGCCAGGTCGTTCTACACCATGGTACGGCGATAGATGTGCGCTGAGTTCTGGTGTAAGGGGGGTTCAGGCTGGCCTCGAAGGATGATGATCAGCGTATGGAATCCGTCCCTCACGTCCTCTCACGCGCGCACAAGAGTGGGTTCGAGAGTGTAGGCGCGATGCTCGAAGGCACGGGATAAGCTGAATGAGATCACAAGGGCGCAGTACGGTTCACGGAGAGGCATCGTGGCTGAGCTAAAGAGGACAGAGCCAGGACGTCACTCACACCAAGGGGGTGTTCCCATCAAGCCCAACCTCGCGCCTTTCCCTCCCGTCACCATCAGCCGCTTCCCACTCCGCCCAACAGCCTTCTTCCACCTTCAGCTGAGCAGCCATGTCTGACACCGAACTCGACATGTCGGCCATGGGCTTTAGCTCATTCTCGGGCGTCGTCAAGCCCAAGAAAGCCCCTCCGCGCCAGCAGCAGCAGCAGCACGCCTCGGGCAGCAACCAGGCTCAGCCGGGTGCCGGCCGCGGGCTGCCTGACATCCCACAGCAGTTCAACAACGGCGGACGATCAGGACGCGGCGGACGTGGTGGACGAGGAGGTGGTGGAGGCGGCGGCGGCCAGCGGGGCAGGGGCGGTCGAGCAGGCGGCAATGGCGGCGGCGGGCGAGACGGCTCAGGAGGAGGCGGAGGGGCTAACAAGGTCGGTCACTCATCAATCAGACTGCCCGCTAGGGAAGGGCAAGCTGACTGTAGTTCTTGCTGTGGACCTCTCCACCCAGCGTCAGCGAATCGACAAGGGGCCTTCTGGCGGCGGCGGTGGGCACGGGCAGGGCTTCGCGCACCAGCAGCAGGGCTATCTGCGAGGTGCGTCGCAGCCGTCACTCCTGACGTGTCGCGCTCTCGATGCTAATAACTCAACGATGCCTGGTGCAGATTCGTTCTTTGAGGACCCTTGGGCCAAGCTGCTTGCCACTCGGCCTGCAAAGATCTGAGTCCAAGAGTGGGCTTGGTAAACCGGCGGTCGTCGAAACCTTGCGTCGTCCTCGGTCAACAACCCCTAGTCCTCGGCCAAGAGATCCGCTCTTGCAGACGCAGAGCCGTCTGTCAGCCATCCAACGCCTGCGACCCAGTGGTGCCCATGCGCACCTCGCTATGCGACAGTCGCAGTGGTCGCTCCTTCGGCTTGCGCCTCCCGAGTCCGGCCGACGACACGCCCGGAAAACAGGGCTGCCCAACCGCGACCGTGACCTTTGACCCGCCAAATGTCCTGTGCGGGTTGGGCGTATGCTTTCTCGTCTCGCGCTGCCCTCTGATCCATGCAGGGACCTAGATCCCTCCCGCCAATGCCTCTGCCGCATGTTGCCTGTTTAGATCCTGTCAATCTGCTAGCGGACCGTAAGCTGAACACGCATAGCGGCTGTGCGAGATCTTGTCGACAAGCAGATCGGTCACCAGTCATGTCGTCAACAATGCAACCCGCGAGAATGAGAGCAGGGACGAGGGGGGGACGAGGGGGGGACCTGGGTCCGTTCGCGGCCTCGGGCCGACCCGGCGGGCTTGCGGCGGGTGGGCAAGGGGCACCGCGCCGGCCGGCGTAGAGCGGCAAGAAGCCGGTCAAGCAGGACGACGGACGAGCAAGCACCTTGCTCTCCTCTCCCTCATCCTGCTAGAGCTTAGACGGTGCGTCTTGCCGCGCCTTTTGCAGCACCTCAGCGGACACGCGCCTGATTGACCGCCTGGCTTCGCCTGTTTGGTTGCTTCAGGCACCTCCCTGCTTCCAGGTCGCTTCCCTCCCTCCGAACGCGGCTCCCGACCTTGCCGACCCCCTTGCTCCCTTCCTTCGACCTGACCGCCCTCCGAAGCTCGGACGCCCACGGTCTTCAGTCTCGGTTACCCTCCTCCTGCTCGTCTGTCCGCCCGACATGACCGACGCCCCCGGTCCGAGCGTGATTGTCCCGGCTCCGGCCGAGCCTTCATCGCCGCTCGAGCAGACCATCTCGCTCCTCGGCTCGCGCATCAGCGGCTTGATCGGCCCGTCTGAGACCGAGCTCTCGCGTTGGAAGCGCGTCTTTGATTCGTTCGCGGCCCCTGTCGAAGGCAGCGAGCAGAAGTGCGTCTCACTCCCTCTTTGTCCTCTGAGCTCTTTGTTGCAGTTGGGAAAACGAGGTCGAGTCGGTCTTAAGCGGGCGGCTGAAGGCGGCAGCCGGAGCCAGCATCGTCCGAGGCCCGGTCGCCAGGCGACTACCCACGCTGACCGTGCTTTTCGGGTTGCCTGCTCCCACCCAGGTACCTGACGAAGGAAAGCTTCATCTCGGCTATCGCCCCGGCTGAGGCCTCGTCGACGAGCAAGATCCGGCGCGAGCAGTACGGCGTCCGTTAGTGCTCTTTCCCTTTACGCTCGCGCCCGTCACCTCTCGTTTGCCTCGCGCTGGCGGCTGAGCCCTCGCTACACGATCACTTGCTCGCTCCAGTGTTCAAGGTCGCCGACCTCCAGAAGCGCGGTCGCGTCAGCTGGGAGGAATTCGTCGTCTTCGAGTCGCTACTCAAGGTGCGGCCGACTCTCTCGCGAGGGCATGCGCGCATGGTGCTGCGCCGACTCGCGCGGCAAAGCCGCCCTGCGCACCTTGTGGCGACGGAGGGGCGTCCGGCTGACCTCGGCTGCTCCTTCCTGCTCTATCCGCTCAGCTGCCCGACGCCGACTACCAGATCGCCTTTCACTACTTTGACCAGTGCGCCCGCTCGGATCCGGGCGCTGTTCGCCGGGCGCAACGCTAACTTCTTCGCCCTTCGTTGACCCCCAGGGATGGCTCGGGGTCGATAACGTTCGACGAATTCAAAGACGTCTTCTCCTCGGCCATCGGGCCGGACGCGATCCCGTTCGATTTTGACAGCGACTGGGTTCGGCTCTACATCGGCAAGAAGAATGTCATCGGCTGTGCGTCTCCGGAGGCTGTAAGGCGACCTGGCTGGCCGAGAAGCTGACAAGCGATCTGCCCCTGTTGACGCAGATGCCGAGTTCAGCCAATTGATGAAGGGTCTTCAGGGCGAGCGCCTTCGCCAGGCATTCCGCTATTTCGACAAGGACCGCTCGGGCTACATCTCGCCGGAGGAGTTTAAGCGGATCATTATCGAGATTGCCCGGCACAAGTTGAGCGACTCGGTCCTCGACCGGCTGCCGACGCTCTGTCTCCTCAGTCCGGGCCAGAAGATCAGCTACGCCGAGGCCAAGGCGTTCCACAACGTCCTGCGCGACATGACGCTGATTGAGCGCCTCATCCGGGACGGTCTGTCCGACTGGGTCGAGTCGCCTTATGTCTGCAATCAGCTGACCTTCTCCCTGCCCGGGCGCATGCCACGCTATTGCAGCCGTCGCACACAGTAAAGACGGCAAGATTGACGTCCACGACCTCCTGAATTACTCTGCGGCCGAGTCGCGCTATACCAACATCTCGCCGCTTGAGGCTAACCTCGTCTGGCATTTTGCCTCGCGCGGGAGGGGCCCGCAGACGCGGCTCGATTTGGAGGACTTCCGTGCGCTGCTCGACGAGCAGGTCAGTCCGCCTGGAATCCCTCCTCCGGATCCGGCCCATGACTGACCGGGCTTGTGCTCATCTGTATGCAGTGGGAGCAACCGCAAGCTGTTGAAGACGCGCACACAACCGGCGGCAGCGCCGCATCAACAACGGCCGCCTTTGCCGAGAAGCTCTATGCCTTCATTCAGGGCGGCATCGGAGGCGGTGCCGGTGCTTTCGTCGTCTAGTGCGTGTCACGGCTTGAGGGCCTCCTTCGCAATGTAAGCCGATGCCCTTGACTGACACCCCTATCTCTCGACCACTCTCCTGGCCAGCCCCATGTGAGGCTGCTCACTCAAGTTGCTTGTGCAGCGTGAGTTCTGCATGCTGACAGGCTCCATCATCTTACAGCGACATGGTCAAGACGCGGCTTCAGAACCAGCGCTCGACGGTCGTCGGCGAGGTCCTTTACAAGAACTGGTGGGACTGCGTCAAGAAGATCTTCCGGAATGAGGGCGGTATTCGCGGCTTTTATAAGGGCCTGCTGCCGCAAATGATTGTGCGTCGCAGGGTGACCGCGCACTGGGTCTCTTGGCGCGTCGGCTGACCTCTTCCTGCTCAAATTCCCTCAGGGTGTCGCGCCGGAGAAGGCCATCAAGGTTCGCATTCGCAGCCTGTGGGAAAGATTCCGCTCAACTCAAAGGCAACTGACCCGCCGATGTCTCAATGCAGCTCACGCTTAACGACCTTGTCCGTCGGCGCTTCACGGACCCAGAGACTGGTCGCATCAAGCTGTGGCAGGAGCTCGTCGCCGGTGGCGCTGCCGGGGCGGGCCAGGTTGTGCGTCCTCTGGTCAAGAGTTGGCTCCTTAGGCGACGCGCCTGCTGATTCGACGTCACTTTGGCAGATTGTTACAAACCCGCTCGAGATCACCAAGATCCGACTGCAGATGCAGGGCGAGCTCGCCAAGGACGGCGTTCAAGTCGCCCGCGGCGTTATTCCCATCATCCGCTCGCTCGGCCTCGTCGGCCTCTACAAAGGTGCCGGCGCGTGCCTCCTGCGCGACGCGCCCTTCTCTCTCATCTACTTTACCTCGTACGCCCACCTCAAGAAGGACCTCTTTGGCGAGGGCAAGAACGGCAAGCAGCTGTCGAATCTTGAGACGCTACTTGCAGCCGGTATGGGCGGTATGCCGGCCGCCTACCTGACGACGCCAGCCGACGTTGTCAAGACGCGGCTGCAGACCGAGGCCCGCGCCGGACAGACCCACGTCCGTCTGCCTCATTCCGGCTCGATGCTTGTCGCCCTCGCTGACGACCGCCTTCTCGCCTCCGCCGCAGTACAAGGGCATGTTTGACGCCTTTGCCGTCATCACCAAGGAGGAGGGAGCCAAGGCGCTCTTCAAGGGCGGCGTTGCCCGGGTCATTCGGAGCTCGCCCCAGTTCGCCGTTACGCTCGCCGTGTACGAGTGGCTCAAGAAGACGTTCCCGTTCCCGTACGGGGACAAGGCGCCGGCGGGCGGACCGTCATTCGCGAGCCCGCTAGCCGGCGGCCTCTTTGGCCGTCCCGACTACGATATCACCCGGCTTCGGGCCCGGCGCGGCCTGAAACAACTCCTCGACTGCCACGAGGACTTTGGCCGGACGAGCGTTAAGCCCGTTGGCGGCAAGGGGGTCTTTGCGGCCAAGCCTAGACCAGCGCCGCTCGCCTAACTCTCCTCCCAACAAAACTGCGTTCCGCCTCGTAGAGTGCGACCCCGCATCAACAATTCGGTACACTTTCGACCTTATCCGCTCGCACGACACCCCCTTGTACCGCTGCTACCCTCGTCTGTCCTCTTGCTGTTGTGCTTTTCCCTCTGCGAAGGCCCTCCCTGTCGTCGTCGCCTTCTGGGGACCTGTTCAATGCCCGCATGCCCTCATCCCATGTCGACGGAAGAAGCGTCAGACGGACATTCGTAATGGACAGGGCGCGGCGTTTGAGAAGAAAGACGGAGCTACAGTGGGAGGGAATCGGGAAATTCTGGGCGGCATGGGATTGAGCGAGAGGACTAGCGTGAGGATCATGAGGAGAATGCGCATCTAAGGGAGGTGTAGAGCAGACGGAGCGAGAGATGCTTCAGGGAAAGGGGAAAGGAAAGGTTGTATGGAGCGTGGGCCGATGGCGTTGCGGTGGGAAACGAGAGGAGACAGATGATCAGAAGTGACGTCTAGAGGTGAGGGCGACCTTCGAGGGCAGCCCTAGCGTCGGCGCGCTGGCGCTGGACAGCGTTCGACCTGCGCTTGAGCGAGGGGAGTGCGATAGGTTCAACGGGTGGCGTCGGCGGCAGAGGTGCCGTAGGAGGTGGGCCGGCCAGAGGGGGCGGTGGGGAGGAGGTGCGGCTCCGCCAGTGCGAGATGCGGCAGATAGGTCTTGTCGAGGCTGGACTCGAGAGGACGGGGCTCATCGACCGGCGAGTCTGCTGTGCAGCGTTACAGGAATTGTTCGAGGTCCGGCTATTGGCCTGCCGTTCGCGCTTGCGGCTGAACTCGCCGGCAGAAAGCGCGCTCATGAAAGACAGTGCTGGCGAGGGTGGGCGAGCGCCGTCGACCGAAAGCAGGCACGATTGGAACGACTCGGCAAGCGACAGAGGTCGAGGTGCCTTGAGAGAGAGTGGCGATGACCAGGGCGGAACGAGCATGTCTGACGCCCAAGGCTGGTCGACTGACCGCTCAAGTATGTTATTGAAGTCGAGTCGCTCCTCGGTGTCGGCCTGGTCCGAGGCAGTCGAACGACAGGTGAGTGGCCGAGAGGCGAGGCAGTCGCTGGTCAGCCGGGTGAAAGACGAGGTCATGGAGCATGCGGTGGAGCTATCGTCGGATGGATCGAGTGATGGTGACACAGGTCAGCGGCGGTCGGAGCACGAGAATGGCCGGCTGCGCCCTGTGCCAATAAAGATCAGGGAGGACGCGACTGACCCGAGCTCGTGAAGCTGCGACCCGGGTTCGAAGAAGGGCGCATCGTAGCCAGCAGCGGCCAGTGTTCGCTTGTAGTCGTAGGCGGTCGGTGCCGTCAGCCGAGCTTTGCAGGCCAGAGGGGTGTTGAGCTCGAAAGAGAGGAGGCCATCGGGCATGGCGAGTGTGCCTGACGCGTCGGAAGGACGCTGAGTGTGTGCTCCGGACTGTCAAACGAGCGAGATGGACAGCCTTTGAGTTGAAAGGGTGACGCTGGCCTGAAGTGAGACGGGAGGAGAGGGCCAGGGCGCCAGGAAGGGTGTCGTCGACGAGGGAGAGGAGAGGGCTTGCGTCCCAGGCAGTCGACCTTTAAGGGCGCAGTGCGGCGCAATCACTGGCGGGTAGGCTTAATGACGGAAGGACGAGCCGAGCCGATTCGAAGCTCTTGCAACAGCCAGCCAGGGCCCCGCCAGCGGCATCTACCCAAGAGAGTTGGCGGGGGAGAGCAATGCGACCGGCAGGGGCCGAGCGCGCTAGTCTCGCGTGGCAGTTGAGGCTGTCGACTGCCCTATACAGCAGCACCAGCAGGCTAGTCATCAGATCTTCCACGGTAGGCAGAGCGCTCCGCTCGCAGATACAGTCAAAGGTTCAGACGAAAGGCACGTGAAAGAGAGGCCGCGCCTGCTGCCGCCGGAGTAGGCGGCCGACAGGTTGTCGCGCAAAATAAAGGGGCAAGCGCTCGCCTCGCATAGGAACGACTACGGCGTCGTCGTCTCACAGACGTCTCCTGACATTGCCGCTGAGTCTTGCACTGGAGTGAACAACCGGTTCTACTGCTCAGTCGGTCACGAAAGGTTGGTCGCCCCTCGCGCGGGCGATGCCGATCTGCCTTCAGCCTGTCAATCCCTCGACTGAAGGGGCTCACGCTCCGCCCCCAACTATCGGCGACCGCTGCGCATTCTATGACGAGACCGGCGCTCGGGGCCGGCGCTCAAGAGCGCTGCGGCGAAGACGGACGAAGAAATGAAGGTCGCTGTCCGCCCTGGCGCCAGTACTCCGACGAGCAGCCGAGTGCGGCCCCTCCTACCCCTCTTTGCCTCGCCCCGCACCCAAATGCAGCCGCCCGGGCGCCCCGTCTCCGCTCGGTTGAGATGTGATGGGTGTCTTTTCTATCTGTCGGTGACCAGCAGGTCCCGAGCGGCTGCCCTACTTCCAGTATGAGTCGCGCGCAACGTTCCAGCCAGCCGCTCCGGCCGCCATGATCGCCGATGCCGTCAGACACGGACGGATACCGGCTGGTGAGGGAAAGAGGAAGGAGGCCACAAGAGGTAGCGAACAAAGTCAGTGGGGGCAATGACGATGGTGGGTGGCATCAGAAGCTGAACGCACCGGTCGACTTGAAGAGAGCGCCGGCGAGAGCGCCCGACGCGACCGACGTGTAGATGTCCTGCTTGTTGTCTGGCCGTGCCCGCGGGACAATGTTGTTGAAGACGTTGTACAGGAAGGCTGAGAGTTGTCAAGACAGAAAGGAGGACAGGGAGGTCAGCAAGACAGCGTTGAGCACGCCAGCTACAGCCGTTGCAGGCCCGCGCTCGGCTCCCGGGAAAGGGAGAGAGATGGGGGACGGACCAAGTGTTCCGGCCGTGTTGCCGTAATAGGTACCGCGCATGCTCGCGCCGTTGAGGACGGCGTTCCACCGGAGCTTGCCGCCGACGATGCCCTTCTTGCGCAGGCCGTCCATGGCTCCAAGCGCGCTACCCGAGAAGAGACCTGGAGGGCAGGATACAGGGCAGGTCTTGTCGTCAGCGAACATTCCGAGGCTTCTGCGGCGGCACTAATCGAGAGCGCGCACCGGTGATGTAGGCCGTTCCGGTACCAGCCTGGACGTCGTCAAAGAAGCCCCGG
Source organism: Cystofilobasidium macerans (assembly GCA_014825765.1). Lineage (NCBI taxonomy): Eukaryota > Fungi > Basidiomycota > Tremellomycetes > Cystofilobasidiales > Cystofilobasidiaceae > Cystofilobasidium > Cystofilobasidium macerans. The sequence continues at coordinate 73,472 of MVAP01000068.1, read as the reverse complement.
TTGCCCATGACGGCTCCGCCCTCGAGGTTCGTCTTGTCGTCCTCGAGCAGAAGGTAATCAAGCTGCTGGTCCGACCCGAGCCCGGCCAGCGGGTGCAGCTTGGCTGGGTCAAAGGCGGACGAGGCAAAGAGCGACTGGGCCGTCGGCTCCTGCGCCTGGTTGGGCTGGTCGGGCACGAACGACGACGACGACGCTGACGGCTGGGCAAAGGACGCCGACTGGAGGTAGGACGAGGCCTCTGCTGACGGCGCCGGCGCCTGTTTCGAGCCGCGGTCGGAGAGGAAGGACGTGAAGGACATCGAAGGGGGAAGTTTTGGTTCAAGACGGAAGCTACGAGGGATGAGGGCCGCGGAGTCGTCGGCGTCGGCGGGCGGAAGGAGGGTTGGTGGTGGTGGACGATGGCGGCGGCAGCGGGGCGGCGTGCGATCAGTGGTTGTGCTTGCTAGGATTGGACTGGCAGCAGTCAGAGAACCGAGTACTGGTCACCGAGACGGCTGTTGGTATGGGTGCGGAAGGGCGGAGGGCGGATCGAGCTGCTGGAGGTGCGCAGGGTATGGGCTGGCGCTTTCGGTCGGTCGGTCGGGGCGAGGCGAGGCGGAGCATAGCGCAGGGGGCCGCGCCCGCGCCGCCGCCCGTAACTCGTCCGCCGGCCGGCCGCGAAAAAAGAGCGTAAGCCGGAGCGTAACCCGATACGTACGCAGTCGGGCACCGTCGACCCCTCGACCATCACCGCTTCCTTCTCCACCTTCTCGCCAGCAGCCATGTCGCCCACTCCTCTCTCGCGCTCCTTTATCCGGGCCTGCGCCGCCGCCGCTCGGTCAAGCAGTTGGCCGACAGCCGCTCTTCGGCCAGCCGCTGCCGCCGCCTTTGCTAGCACCCGTGCCTCGTCGTCGTCGTTGGTCAGCTCACGCCCGTCGTCGAGCACCCGCGCCTTCACCACCTCGGTCGCCCGCTTTGCCGAGCGTGAGTTTGAAGGCGAACCGGGTGTGAGCTCTTTGGACTGGAGCCTGACCTTTGTTTAACGCTTGCAGCGACGCCCGAGCCGTCCGACAAGCCGACGCCCGAGTTCCAGGCTGCGCTCGAGGCCGGCGCCCGCGCGCTCGAGGAGGGCGCGTTCGACCAAGCTCGGCGAGAATACCTCAAGGCGCTCGGTATTCATCGCGACGCGACCGTTCTCTTCAATCTTGGCGTCGTTAACTACTGCCTGAGTGAGTGTCTACTGGGCACGTTCAGTCGTAAAGCCACCTTCAGCGACAGGGCTCGCTGACCTTCTCCGGTCGACTGTGCCCTTCTTGTTTTGCTAGAGGATCACGACGCCGCCATCTCGTCTTGGCTTGAGAGCATCGCACTTGACCCCATGAACAGTGACGCTCACACTAGTGCGTGCTGTGTCCTCCCCGTTTGTCTGGTCATGAGTGGCACCGACACTAAAGACCTCTTGCCACGCTGGTCCTGCGTCGGTAGACCTTGCCTCGGCTTATATCATCTCAAAGACGCCCAAGGGACATCTGGCGCTCAAGCATCTGCGGTCAGTTTCTGTCGCCTGGAATGACCGCTCGTGCACCGCGCTGATCCGCGACCTCTTTATATTCGGACTCCAGCGCCGCGCACGAGCTCGCGCCGCTTGACCCCGAGATCAACTTTAATCTCGCTGCCGTGCTCGAGGCCTGTGCGTCTAATCTCAAAGCGATCACCCGACCAGCGCTGGGCTGAGCTGACCCGACCTGTGTCATCTGTTTGCCTTTCTGTCCTTCAGTGGGCCAGTTTGAGGAGGCGCTCAAGATGTACGAGTGCGCGCGCACGCTCGGCGTCACACGTGCAAGCGAGAATGTTCGGAGCCTCGGCGCCAAGATGATGGCTTCGGCTCCTGGAGAGGAGAAGCCAGAGTCAAAGTAGGTCGACTGGCTCTTCCTCTGGGCCGACGTCCGTTGGAACTCGGTGGCTTGCGCCGGCTGTTGCGAGCGACCGCAGTCGGTCGTCGAAGACGCAGCAACCTACGCATCGCGCTCGCGCCGATCGACATCTCAGCTTCTGTTGTAGCAGGCTCGTTCTCGGACGTCACGACGCTCGATCCATTTGGACGCTGCCGCTAGCGGCCCGCTTGCATACGCGATATCTCATGTCAGATGACTTCACACCTCGGAGGGATTTGGAAGGCCATTCTTCTGCCAAGTACACACGAGGGGAGGGGGGGTCGCCGGGCTTTGTCCTTCTAGATGACTGACGATCAGCTTCATCTCGTCTCGCCTTCGGATTGAGATGGGTTGAGAACCGCTTGAGACCCCATTGGCCACGGCACGTCATCATTCCATCTGATGGTCGTGCGGATGTCGTGTCGTATGCAGGCGCGCCGGCCGCTGGCGACCCGACGTGGCAAGCCTAGCAGAAACACGGATGACATGTCTTTGCGACAAGGCATGAAAATATTTGCTGTTTATAAACACTGCTTGCCGGCAGCTCTCATCGAGTGACTACAAGTCGTGAGTTAACTTGCTGATGTGGGGCGGACCGAGGAGGTGAGAGGCGGGAGAGAGATTGAGCTGACGGCGCTGGGCGAGGCGGGGCAGGCGCGCGGGGCATCCTCTCTCCGGTGGCAGCGGGCGTAGGGCGGAGCGCGAACTGAGAACCCAAAGAGGGAGACGAAGCTAGTGAGTACGTACAGGTTGTCGAGGGAGGGGCGGCATTGGTCAGGGCAGGCGCGTTCCGGAAGATTCTTGACTTTGAGATTTTTGACTTTCTCAACGTGAATACTATGCCCGCTGTCTCTTCCAGATCGTAGAACTCCTCGGTCTTAAGGATGTCCTTCATCTGAGGCGAGAAGGAGGAAGGGGATGGTCAATGCAGCTACCTACCTACGCGCGAGCACGCTGAAACGCATCGACCGGCGTACGACGCGACACCACAGCCCCATTAGACGGAGGGGTGCCGGTTGAGGTTAGAGCTTGGCCTTCAAAGCCACACCGCGCTCCGCTCAGGCAACTCAGGCAACTCAGGCAGCTCAGGCAGCTCAGGCAGCTCAGGCCACTCAGGCAGCTCAGGCAACTCAGGCAAGGGAACTCGAGTTGATTATTGTTTATAGATTTTGTTTCCGGGCCACGTCCATCAACTGACTACAAGTCAATTGGGGATATAGTCAAGTGGTTACGACAATTGCTTCGCATTCATCTCGATCCGATTAGTGATTAGCCTGGGTTCGATTCCCAGTATCTCCATCTTTTTAGCCTACCTCAGCGAAGAAAGGGAAAGACATTCCAGATGTGAGGGTTCTCAATGCCGGCTCTGCGTTCTTTTGCATCCAACTTGAACGCTGCTGCGACTCCTGTAGTTGGGGTTCTCGTTCTTGAGAATCACCAGTCTGGATAACTGATCTAGTGACACGAGCAGAACCAGCGACTCCGTCGCTCAAAGACTCACGATCTATTCACATATCTTAACACAGTCAAACAGCACTCTCAAACTTCGCGTTGTTGAGCAGAGCTTTGAGCACATATATGCCGCGCGTTCGAGCCTGCTGCACAGAAGCCACCTGAAAGCAAGGCACCCGGCCCCCTCGCGGCAGCTGGCACTCTCGCTGCGCACGCAGGACTCGGCCCGTCGCGCCGCGAGCGTCTCGCTCAGCCCAATCGCATCTCGACATTCTCCTCGACCCCGAACCCTCGACCTCTCATCCCCCTCTCTCAGTCTTCAGGATGATCCAATCGACCCCGCTCGCTCGGCTTCTCGCCGCCCGGCCGTCACTCCTCACACGGTCGCCGGCGCCGTTCATTCGCGCTGCCAGACCCAGTCGGCCAGTCGCCCTCGCCGGCAGTGCCCGCTTCTACGCTGGCGCTGGTCACGGTTTCAACGAACCGACTGGCTACGTGTTCGGCGAGAAGGTGTGCCCCCGAGGAGCTCACTCAGCAGCTGGCTGGTGTTGGTGTGCCCCAGACGGGAACGACTGGTGTTGACGATCTGTGCTCGCCCCTCCTGCTCGTGCTTGCCAGCCGCCGCCCCCAGGTCAGAAGCGGACCAAGGAGGGTGGGTTTTGACCTCGCCATGACATGCTTGTCATTCCCCTCACCCTGCCTCTGACTGAGCCGGTCGCTCTTTTCGCTTTGACATCCTCCACTAGCCTGGGAGTACATCGTTAGTGCGTGATGCTCTTTCTTGTCCCCGGACCGACTGCGAGCTGGCGCCCAGAGTTGACGACCCCTTCGTGCTCGCTGGTCTGACTTGATTCGCCTTAGTCTGGCCTGTCTTCCTCATCACGATCGCCTTCTTCACTGTCAACTACTACAAGGCCAACCAGTGCGTCCCACTGACTGGTATACGCTCCTTTGGGTCGGATGGCGGGCGGCAGGCCGGCCGCGTGCGCGAACGAGCCGGCTTGTCGGCCCGCGAGCGCGTAGAACGCACTGCCTGTTGCTCGGCCGAACCATCAGACCCGCACCCCGAGCGCCGCACTGATCCGGTAACCAATGGCGTCTCTTACTGGCTGTCAGGCTCGAGGAGTGGGCCGAGATCGAGGCTAAGCGGCGGCTCAAGGAGCGTGGCGAGTACCCCGTCTACGTGCGTCCCCCTATACCTTTTGTGGTCTTGGCTGTCTCTTCGGAGCGTATCCACCGGCTACGTGGTGGGTCATGAGAGCTCAGAGTCTGATATTCACAACCTCTCTTGCAGGAACGGTCGATGCCGGCCGGCGTCAACTTCAACCCGCCGTGGAAGGGCATGCTCGGCGTCCTCCCCACGGACGAAGAGCTTGCCAAGTAAGCGTCCGCGTCTTGAGAGAGAAGTTTGGTCCGCTACTCGACGGCGCTCAGGTCGACAGCTGTTGTCAGGGGCTTGGGTCACCGGTACTGGATTGGGAAGCTGTCGGCATGATATGTACATTGAAGCCTTGTCGGTTCGTTGCACCGAGGTTGTTTTCCGGCAATCAGAAAGACCACGAGAGCCTCTGATGCAGATCCCGTCCATCCCGCCATCTGAATTGACGCCGTCCGTCAAAAAATGCGAGATTCTCCGTTGTGACAAGGTGTGAGCGACTCGCCCGCATCAAAACACCAGAGACGGAACTCCCGGGAAGTGATGCATAACGTCAGCACCCGCAGGCTCTCCTCATCACCCCTTTCCCTCTATCCTGCCCAACAGTCACTTTACCCGCCGACGCCCTCGTAGCAGCAACGAGAGCTTCACCCTCCTCGGCCGCCGCCGCCTCGCGCTCCCGGAGCTGATAGACCGCTCGCGCGAGATGCTCAAAGATGTCCGGAACCGAATCGCCTGTCTTGGCTGAGACGGACGGAAAGAAGGCTGGTCCGCCTGGTGCACGGCCGAAAGAGTCGGCGGCGTGCCCGTCGGCCGGCGATACGGGGGGAACGGTGGCGATCGACTGGTCGCCGGATGAGCTGGCGTCGATTAAGCGAGTGCGCTCCTTGTCTCTAGGGCGATCGCGTGCAGGAGGCGGTCGGACCGTCATCTCTGACGAGCCCGTCTCACCCGACAGCACGCTCGCGACCGAGAGTCGAGAGGTTGAAGCAGTCGACATTGCGCGCTGATGTGCGGGTCGGTGGCTCCCGCCGCCGTCAGTGTCCTCAGCTTCTAGTTCGTCGTGCGAGCTCCAGCCGGACGAGGACGCCCGGTCAGGCAAGCCAGACGCGTGCTCGTCAATTGGCGTCGGCGCTCTCGGTAGCGAGGAGGAAGGACCTCCAGACGACGAGCTGCCGACGACGGTCAGCGAGCTTCGGGCCGTCTTATAGCTTGCGAGCGAGGCTGAGCTCGGCGCTGGCGGGAGATGAAAGCCGCCTCTCGCAACTGTCGACGGCAATGGCGCCGCGAGTCCAGAGGACGTTAGAGGAGGAGCAGGAGGGGGCCCTATTGGTGGTCGGTCGGCGAGGGCGGATCGGACGGCCGAGCTGAACGATTCGGTCGGGGCTTGGTAGGTTGCCTCGTTGGCATGGTGGGCGCCATAGAGGATGGAGCCGTTGGCACCTGCAGGCGGCTTGACAGGAGGTGGAGCCGAGGAGACGGAGATAGAGGCTGTGAGAGGTGACGAGGGAGCTTCTGTCGGCGATAATGGTGGGTCAGAGGTCGGCCCGGTTCTCAAGCCGTCGATGGTGGAACCGAGAGGCGCTGGCGGTGGGCGTGTCTCCGAGACGGCCGGTGGGAGAAGGGACTCCCAGTAGGCTCTTGCCTCTGCTTCGCTCACGGGTCCGTCCTCCTCAGTATGCGATGAACCGTTTGTAGGATGGACGAGGTCAGCTTTGTTGCCGACGACCGCAACTGGGAATGCTCGCTCGTCGCCGTCCCTAACCGGACAGCGCTCGCCGAACGTCGCCCACCACCGTCCAAGCGCATGGAGCGACCGCCGTGATCGGGCATCGTAGACGAAAACGACGGCGTCGGCCCCTCGGAAGAAGGCGGTTGAGAGGCTTGCGTAGCGCTCCTGACCAGCTGTGTCCCAGACGGCTAACCGAACGCTCACGCTTGGTAAGGAAGGCTGAGGCCGGCCGACGTCGGCAGGGTTGGCCGGCGCTGGGTCCGATGCGCTTGGTGGGTCAAGTTCGAGCGCCTTGACGATGTAGTCGCAGCCTATCGTCGCTCGATAGCCTTCTTGAAACGCCTGGCCGAAGTAGCGCTGGCGCAGGGCCGTCTTGCCGACGCTGCGGTCGAGCCGGCGAGCAAATAAGGGCCGAGCTGCAGATGTCAGCTCCGGCATGCTCGTCTGCACCCAGCTGATCAGGAGAGTGTCAGTAAGGAAATTTCGCACCCAGAATCGCCAATGAGCACGAGCTTGATCTGATGCGCGGCCGTTGACCTCGCTTGCTGGTGCTGCTGCTGTGATGGGAGCGCGACGGCCGGCGCGACGGCCTGTTCGGCTTCGAGCGGCAAGGGCGGATCGTCCCACGACGGAGTCTTGGGCGAGGCGGTCGAAGACTTGTACTCGCAGGCGTGTGCCGAGGGCGCGTTGACCTGATTCGAGCGAGCGAGCAAGCAAGGAGAAGGAAGTAGGGGGTGATCTCAGTCGGCTTGGCGCGAGCATGCGAAGGGGAAGGCGCAGGTGGGAAGACAAGTAAAGGACGGACGAGGTCGTGCCCATTAGCGTATGCGAGATCTGTTGTTGCTGCCATGATGCCCTTTTGCAGAGGACTGGCGTGCTGTTGAGCTGGTTGAGCCGAGGAGCTTGAGAGCGAAGGGAGACGTGGGCTGCTGCGGGGTTCGGCGGACGTCGGGCGCGGCTGGCTTGCTGAGGCGAGACGCTCGGCAGCAGAATCCCGCCGGCACCCTCGTCACCGGCCAGGGAGGCCAGTTATAGATTCGCCGTCGTTCCTTGAAGGGCCGCACATCGTCAGCGCCAGGTCATCGCGCTCTCGACCACCACCCTCCTCACCGTTCTTACATCTCTCTTCTTCTCTCCTCTGCTTTCGTCACCGCCCAATCATGTCGTACGTCCCGCTCACCCTCGACTCGTCAACCCTTGCCGTGGCACGTCGACTGGCGCGCCGCGCAGCCGGCCCAGCTAGCGGTCTCATCTCCGTCGCTCGATCCCCTCCGTGCTCACCAGCAGATCTCTGCCCGCCTGCCCAGTCTCTCGCGGCACATCCTCCCCGAGGCCCTTCAGGCCGCCCACGACGCCAAGGCCAAGCGCCAGACGGGTCACCCCGCGTCCGAGTCAACCAAAAAAGCGGCTGCCAGCCACCGTTCGGTTCACCACGCCTCGCCCTACGCCGGTCGCTACCAAGCGACGGCCGACGTACCCAAATTCAGTCTCCCGGAGAAGGGCGTCAACCCCAAGACGGCTTACCACCTGTGCGCTCCCGCTCTCATTCCGGCTCACGCGTATGCTGGACGCGTGTAAGGAAGCTGACGATGAATTCATGTCTGCAGTATTCATGACGAGACGACGCTCGACGGCAACCCCGCCCTCAACCTCGCGTCCTTCGTTCACACTTGTCAGTCCCAGGGATGCAACCCTCCGATCATCACTTTATGGTCCTGACTGTGACTCTTCGTCTCACGCCAGGGATGCCGGACGAGGGCGTCAAGCTCATGCAGGAGAATCTCTTCGTCAACCTCGCCGACCAGGACGAGTACCCTTCGACGACCCTGATCCACAACCGTTCGTCCGTCTGCGCAGCGCTCAGCGAGGCCTGTATGAGCTGTGCTCAATTTCGCTGCTGATTGACGTTCTGCCCTGGTTGCTTTCCTCAGGCTGCGTCTCGATGATCGCCGACCTGTGGAACGTGCGGCTCTCTGAACTTCCTCGTGCTGCCGGCATTGCGTCCTGACCTCCGTCTTGTGACTCATGCGACTGACAGGCTCCCAAGGAGATGAAGGCGATCGGCTCGGCAACGACTGGATCCTCCGAGGCTATCCTTCTTGGCGGTCTCGCCATGAAGAAGCGCTGGCAGGCAGCCCGCAAGGCCGCCGGCAAATCGATCCACGAGCCGGGACCCAACATTGTCCTCGGTGCCGAGGCCCACTGCTCGCTGGAGAAGTTTACGCGCTACTTTGACGTCGAGGCCCGGCTCGTACCCGTTACCGAGGAGAGCGGTTACGTCATGGACCCGCACGAGGCGCTCAAGCGCGTCGATGAGAACACCATCGGCATCTGTTCGTTCTGCCTCTCTTTATGACATGTGAAAGCTGAGCTGACTAAGGCTGTCTCCGCTCTGGCACTTAGACATCATCGTGCGTCAGACGCTTGTGCTGGCACTCCCTTTCTGTGCCCTTGCTGACCCCCCTTTTCACCCTCGGATGTACGCTCGCAGATGGGCTCCACTTACACCGGCCACTTTGAGAACGTCAAGCTTCTCTCGGACCTGCTTGACAAACTTCAGGAGGACAAGGGGCTCGACATTCCGATCCATGTCGACGCTGCCTCGGGCGGCTTCTTCGCGCCGTTCGTCTACCCGGACCTCGAGTGGGACTTCCGACTCCCGCGCGTGCATTCCATCAACGCGAGCGGCCACAAGGTACGTACGCGCGCGCTTTGGGCTGCTGACCGAGATTGGGCTTGACGTTGACTGGTAGGACTTTGCTCGCTCTTGTCCTTCAGTTCGGCATGAGCTGCGTCGGCGTCGGATGGATCGTCTGGAAGGACGAGTCGCTCCTGCCCAAGGAGCTCATGTGCGTTCTCAAAACCTTCGCCTCATCGCATGGCTCATCCCGTTGAACTCTGTCCCTTCCGGCCCTCCAGCTTTGAGCTTCACTACCTTGGATCGACCGAGTACTCGTTCACGCTCAACTTTTCGCGCCCTGCGCACCCAATCGTCGGCCAGTACTTTACGGTTCGTTTCATGACACTTTTGTCTCTCCCTCTGCACCATGCACTGACTCTCTGATGCCCTTTGACGCCAGTTCCTCAACCTCGGCTTCGAGGGCTACCGGGACGTCATGACCAACGACCTCACAAACGCCCGCTACCTCTCCAACGCGCTTGAGGCAACTGGTCACTTCAAGGTGCTCTCGGACATCCACCGCCGGGCTGACACCGCGACGGGAGGCGCGAAGGGCGTCATCGAGGGTGCAAAGGAGGCGCTTGGCGTTTCGGAGGGTGACGAGAACGACCCGCTCCTTTACAAGCAGTGCGTTTTGGTCCTTTATTATCTATCCTACGCGGGAGAGGTGCTAGACTGACCTCTTCCGCGTCGCTCGCTTAGGGGCCTGCCGGTCGTCTCCTTCCGCTTCACCGACGAGTTCAAGGCGGCGAACCCGGATGTCAAGCAGGAGTGGGTCCAGAAGCTGCTCCGCTTCAACGGCTGGATCGTCCCCAACTATGCGCTCGCGCCCGACCTCCAGGACGTCGAGATTCTTCGCGTCGTCGTGCGTTTTTCTTTCTCTAGCCTTCCTGCTATAAGCATGTGGACTGACTGCTGTCCCATTCGTCAACTGACCGACCTAGGTCCGCGAGTCGCTTACGGCCGACATGATGCACCGGCTCGTTGACGACATTGTGTCGACGACCGATTCGCTCATCAACCAGGAGGCGCCTTTTGTCGCCAACGTCAAGGGCGTCCACGGCGGTCCCGACGGAGGCAACAAGAAGGGCGGCGACGTCGAGCGCCAGCTCGGCAGCGCCAACCAGAACGATGAGAAGACGCACAAGAGCGGGACGTACTCGAAACAGTGTTAAGCGTCCAATCGTCTCCCTCGCCGTCCGGTCCCTTTCGCCCCTTCTGTAGCCTATGCCTCAGGCAGCCCTTATTCGCGAACCATCCTCTTTCCCCTCCCTTTATGTGCTCCTGACTGTATGCCAAGTGCTCCTTTCCAATTACCACCGTCTTTTAGAGCCTAGTGGCGAGCGAGTCTTGCGCTTGTTGGGTATGCGACGACTTCAGTTGTTTCGGCTTCGGCTTTTCCTCAAGGCCGCCAGTGAATCATTATTTCACATTCGGTTGGGGTCTCGAAGTCGTCGTAGCCTGCACTGAGGACGACGGCGTGAAGTGCTTCCGCCGTCAGGCGCTCGCTGTGCCGGTCGGTGCCCGGCCAAAGCCGGCGGCGTCTCTTTAGCCCATCTCGGCAAGCCAATCGCCGGTCCCCTCCTCCGCTTCCAACGCCCACTCGATCCTAAACAGACTGTACATGCTCCCGAGCCTGCTTCGGATTGCCTCTCGTACACCCGCCGTCAAGCCAGCTGCTGTCCTCGTCTCCAACCAAGGAGCCCTTCTTATTTCCTCCTCGTCACTCGTCCGATCTCTCGGAAGCCACCCGACCCCGCCGTACTCCAACCGACGCACGATGTCAAACTTCAAGCAGGCGAGCCCAACCACGCACACTCCAAGATATCGGCAGAGCGATAAGCTGACCCGTCTCTCTGCCTCTGCTTTCCACAGGAACCGCACAAGTGAGCCAGCCACCCATGCCGCTCCGGCTTTCCGGCATCCGGCCTTGCCCGAGCCCACCCATCTCACGCTTGACCTGACCGCGCCTCCATCACAGGCTTCTCGTCATTCCTGGTCCAATTGAGGTGACCGACAAGGGTCCGTCGCCTCCATCTAGCCATAAGCTACAGACAACGCTCCTGCTAACAACCCTTGTGCTCGCGTCTTGGTAGTCCTTCTTGCCAATGCCCACCCTTCCGTCGCGCACACCTCGCCTGCCTTCGCGCCCATCTTTGGCGATTGTGCGTCCCGCTCCAGTACTTCGCCACTGGCGCGGTCAGCTGACGCTCGCTCCATTGAACCGCAACGGCAGGTCTGCGCATGCTCCGCAAGGTGCTCTATGCGCCCAAGGCTCAGCCTTTCCTCGTCGCTGGTAGTGGCACGCTCGGCTGGGACATGGTCGCCGCCAACCTGGTTGAGCCCGGAGAGGAGACGCTCGTTCTCAACAGGTGCGACACGTCTGCCCGCCAGCCACCTCCCACGCGACGCTCGATATTGACTCATGTTCTGCCACGCTTGACTAACGTTCTGCCACGCTTGACCAGCGGCTACTTTGGAGACTCTTTCGCCGACTGCCTTGAGGCGTACGGCGCGAAGGTGACGACTGTCCGCGCACCCGTTGGAGGATCCGTAACGTGAGATTCGCTGTCTCTAGTCCAGTATCTACATTGACATCCTACTGACACAGCATTTCATTTTTTTCCGGGTTGGCAGGAAGGCCGAAATTGAGGCTGCTCTGAAGGAGAAGAAGTACAAGCTTGTGACCTTTACGTGCGTCTTGTGTCCGAGCTCGAAATGTTCGGCCGTGCAAGAACCTAACCTGCGTCTCTTTTGACTATCATAGCCACGTCGACACCTCGACAGGAGTTGTACGTCCACCAAATTCAGTTGGCATACCGCGCATGGGCTGAATCAGCTTACCCTTTCGAAAGCTGTCGGACGCCAAGATGATTGCCGAGACGGTCAAGGCTATCAGTCCCGAGACGCTTGTGATTCTTGACGGCGTCTGTGCTGTCGCGTCTGAGGAGATCCGCTTCGACGACTGGCAGATTGATGTCGTCGTCGGCGCGACCCAGAAGGGGCTTGGCGTCCCGCCCGGTCTCTCGGTCACGATGGTCTCGCCTGCTGCGCTGTCGGTCCTCGACAAGCGGTCGTCGCCCGTTGGAACCTACTACGCCTCTTGGAAGCGCTGGCTGCCCATCATGCAGTCGTACGAGTCGCCACCCGCGGCCTATTTCGCGACGCCTCCGGTCCAGCTTATCTACGCGCTGCATGCGAGCCTGACGGCCATCGTCGACGAGAAGCCGTCCCTCGAGGAGCGTTTCCAGATGCACCGAGACGTCAGCAAGCGAGTCAAGGATACGGTCGAGTCGTGGGGACTCAGCCTGATCCCCCTCTCACGCGACGCTGCTGCCAACGGCATGTGAGTCGACTGCCGGGCGCTGGCTGCGTCTACGAGGCATCGCTGATGAGCTCCCTTGCTTGTGATAGGACGGCCGTCCGCTTCCCTGAGGGCCTGACCGCGCCCGACCTTCTTCCCAAGCTCATGGCCCGGGACGTCGTCCTCGCCGCCGGTCTCCACAAGGACATCAAGGCGACCTACTTCCGGATCGGTCACATGGGCGCGACCGTCACTGATGCATCGCGGGGCGACGTGGACAAGGTGCTCGATGCGCTTAAGGCGAGCCTCGAGGAGGCTGGCTACGACACGGAGACGAAGACCCTTAAGAAGAAGACGGCTTGACAATCAAAACTGTAGATTAGGTCGGCGCGCCGACACCCCTCCCACCCTCCACTTTCAGTTCATTCAGAACCCTCCTCTTGTATGATCAGCTTCGTCCGAATGCCACGCGCGGAGTCAGCACTCGCTGGTCAAGGTCAATCACTGAGGCGGAATAGGAGCGTGCACGGGAACGCACGTCTTCCCCCAAGGACTCATCCCAACCCACTCGCTACAATGGCGAAGAGATCAGACGGGGACGCCATGTGTATCAGGCGTCGCAGCAGAGCAGCAAGGCAAGGCAGCTAGGGAAACAGTGGGGTGTGATCCGAGACAGGCGGGTTCATTAAGCGAGCTGAGGCTGGAAGGGTCGTAAGGTGGAAGCCGGGGCGGGAAAAGGGGGGCGTCTTGAGCAGACGGTGATGGTGCGCGACCTGAAGGTGGGGGGGAAGGAAGACAGAGTTAGAAGGAGGAAGGGCTGCCGGCCGATTGAGAGATCCGGATTCAGAGCGCCAGACGTACCTCATCACCGAACTACACAGTTGTCGTGTGTCCTCCGCTGCGGCGGCCGCCACCGCACTTGCCGCAGGTCAAGCAGCTGACGATAGCCTAGATAGAGTGGGTAGGCGCGGCAGTCAGTAGGCTAGCTTTGGATATCGGCAAAGAACCACCTTACCTTGAGAACATTGGCAATGCCGGAGACAATGCTGGTCAAGACGTGCAGGATGGCACTGAAGAAGGAGTTGATGGCTACATTGTGACGACAGGGGAGGCAAGTTAGCCAAGTGAGGACGAGATTCGGTGTGAGAGAACTACTAAAGAGCCTACTGACCGGATGCGATGCTCGAAATGACGCCTCCCATGTTGAGTGATTTGGGTTGAGTAAGGGTGGAGAGCGGGTGAGGTGGTAGGCTGGGAGGGTGGTGGTGGTAGGTTGGGTGGGAGGGAAGAGCGGGCTGGCCGGCCGACTCGCTTCTTATACGAGAGCGCCTGCCGCAGCAGCCGGTAAACTTTGGGCGACGTCAGAGCTGCTTTGGTTTGGCTCTCGCCCTCCTCTCGGCCGTCGCCCTGCAGGGTCAGGAGAGCCCGTTAGAGCCTGCGACCGTGGGGCGGCTCGGCGCGCGCTAGGCTCAAATCCGCCTTCGATGACGCGCACCCGGCCTGCCCCTTTGTCGAGCCTTCTTCGACCCCGCAGCGGGGGCCTCTGACATCCGGCCACCCGTGGGTCCCGGCGAGGCCGCACTAGTTTCCGGTGCGGCGACGGCGAGTGAACTGCCTTAGTTCTTGAGCGACGAAGGGGATCTGACAGGAAGGCAAGGTGGAGTGGGCAGGCCCGTCGGTCGACAGGCACCCTCCAGTCGCAGAGGAGCCGGCGCCGAGAGGCGGCAGAGCTCGCGCACGCGCGCGCGCGCCCAGAGCCCTGCTCAACTCTGAGCTCTCGGCCTCAATCCGAGTGGCGTTCCCCGTGTGCGGGAATTCAGGGGCGATCGACGCGCCCCATTCCACACCCTCACCTTCTCCTCTCTTCCCCGGTGACGCGCGTCGGGCGATACACGGCCGTCGGCAGGCCACGCCCGTCAACAACAGCAGGCGTCGGCCGCTTAAGGATCAACACGAGCCAGCGCGGACAGCCGTTGCCTCCACCCATGGCGCAGCAGCCGCCCTCGCACGCAGCAAACTAGGAGAGGCAGCCCATTCCATCAAGCAATGACCGACCTCGTGCCCGCCGCCATCGGCGCACGGAACGGGTCCTGGCCCTCGTAGTAGGCCGGCGACGTGCCGTCTGGCGCGTCGGCGAGGCAGGCGAGCGACGTCTGCCGGACGAGCTCGAGGTACAACGGCAGGCGGCTCGGCGTCGCGCTTTCGAGCGGTTGAAAGAACCTGGACGGCCGCAACGATTGAAGGTCAGTGACAGAGCGATGGACATTAAGCGGAAGAGCGGCGCGCACTCGATGTAAAGCTCATAGCGCTCATCCGCAACGATGATCGGCAGCTCGAGTGCCCTCTGCAGGTTGCTGGAGCGGGCGAGCCAAGAGGTGTCAGTCATTGGACTCCTCCAAACGGGCTTCGTACGAGATTCACCTGGGGATGAGCTCGCTCGTGTCGCACAGCAGATGATGCAGCCGGAAGATGAGTTCAGGCACGAAGAGGTGCCGTATCCGGCTCAGCTCGGCCAGCCGGCGCTCCTCTGTTCAGTGCAAAGTCAGAAGTCAGAAGGGTTGGCAGCGGCGGACGCTTGGGCGAGAGGTGGAGTCTGACGCACCTAGCGGTGAATCGTCCTCCAAGCCGAGCTTGAGCCAATCAGATTGGAGCAGGTCGACAGTCGACGCGTACGAGCTGTCGACGGCGGCCTTGAGCCGCTTCGTCCAATCGAGCTGGTCGATCTTGGAGCCGCTGCGGCCGTGGAAGGAGTGCACGTCAGTCGTCTGGATTTGAGGGAGGCCGGTGATTCTGCATGCGGGCGCACCTCTTCTTGGGTCGGGTGACGCCAATCTCCAGACACTTAGTCAGGCCACCGACCACCTCAAATAGCATGACAAGCTGGACGTATTCGCTCGCGTGCGAGGCCAGCTCGCCCTCGTTAGCGGCGTCCGACGTCGAAAATTCGAGCAGCTGGCGCGGCAGCTGGACGAGGAGTTCACGCGCAGCGTGAATCTTGCCGGAGGCTGGGGCCGGGCGCGGGGAAGATCAGCTCCCCATCCAGATGAATAGACGAGAGAGCGAAACCCCGAACGGGAGGCGCACCGAGGAAATAGCGTGTGAGGGCGTTGGCTTGGATGAGGGCCTCGGAAAAGGTCTCGTCGCTGACGGTGAGCCACTCGAGCGCCCGGATGAGCCGCCAATCGTCGCCGCCCTCGACCACAGTCGTCGCAAAGGACGTGATGTCCGGCTCTGGCACATCCGATCCGGGAAGGGACTGGAAGCAGGAACGGCAAGAGATGAGCTGAAGCCTCCCATCGACAAGATCCGGAGGGACGCACGAGGAAGGTGGCCGTCATTTGCAGCTGAACCGTCAGCTTAGCGACCTCGACGAGATCGAGGCCGTGCTCCTTTGCTCGCTCGAGTGCGAGCCGGCGTTCTCCCTTGCTCGTATTGGGATCCAGGTCTGCAAAGGAACAAGGGGGTCAGATGAGCTGCCCTGAGACTGAGGCGACGGTCTCGGGAGCCACAGCTTACCTCGCAGGAATCGCGCGTAGCTTTCCTCGCCCCGACGCTCGCCAAGCGAGCCAGCATACACGGCAACGAGCTCGCCCTTACCCTCGCGCTCGAGGACGTCAAGGAAGGCCTGAAGGATGTCGCGCGCAGGTTCGGCTGGCGGCGTTTTGCCAACTAGTCGAAGGTAAAGAACGAGGTGCGCAAAGAAGCGAATGAGGGGCGGGTAGAGGGTCGGATCCACGGAGTCCTGGAGGGTCGGCAGCGAGTCGGCGAACTGATAGAGCAGGTCGTCCGTCAGGTCCATCATGATGTGCATGATGGCGACCCGGTAAGGGTCCTTTGCCTTCTCCCTAGAAAATAGCCGCGAGCAAATCGTTAGCGGGAAGTCCAGGAAGCGGACGCGGGTAGCGACTGAGAACTTACGCGACCCCATCTCGCTCAACTGCCATAACCTCTTGGAAGATCTCGCGCAGGCCGGCCTCTCGGTCTTCGCCGACGTCCGGCACGCCAAACTCCTCAGCCCAGAAGCCGCCGAGCTCATTCAGCCGGCGGTCAACCCTGTATGTTGGGAAGCGAGGTTCATGAGCGGGCCGCAACGATATCTGGCGATAACCAAGCGGGCTCACCTCGACTCGATGCGGCACGTCAGGCGAGCCCACAGGTGGTCCTCCCAACTCCTGCAGACGGGCAGGACCGCCGGCAGATAGCCTGTCAGAAGGCCGTACAGCGCGCGCTCGTACACCGGCAGCCGCATGTTGGTCGCCGCTGCCCGACCGATGCGCTTCCACAGCGCCCGCGTCCGGTTACCGGCCTCGATATCAACGACGTCCTCTGTGAGCATCTCGTCGTCGGCTTTGGAATCTGTTGAGGGAGAAGAAGATGACACTCAGCAATTGGGACCCCGCCGCAATCGGCCCCAGACCTGCGGATGAGGACTTACCTAGCCCATCGACCCACCAGCCGCCCGCGCCGCCGAGGAGGGCTGCGCCGCGCCATCCCTGGTCATTCGCCCGGCATAGCTCAGCGCACTCCTCGGCCCGACCGTGACGGAGGAGGTAGAACATGGCCGGAAGCAGAGATAGCGTGTGATTCTGGCGATGAGCGAGGTACAGCAGTCAGGTTCAGCTCATAGCTTGAGATCGATCGAGCGGAGCGGGCTAGGGTAAGGTAAGACCACGCACAGCGTCCTCGGCCGCGAGCTCGCCCCCGCCGCGATCACCAGCTGGCCGAACAGGCGCGTCGATGTCAAGGCTCTCGACAAGAGCGGCCGAACGAGCACCTCCCGTCTTCACTCGCTTGAGCGCGGCCTTGGTGGCGATCCAGCCGCCCTCGCGCCGCTCTACGACGCCCTCAGCTTCACCGACGGAGTGGTGCTCCTCAAGCAGGCGGACGACGGCGCGCATCTCCTCAAGCTCTGGGTCGGACGATAGGATGTGCTGGATGAGCGTCAGAGGCGGCGTGTAGGGATTCCTTGCCAGCAGCGTCTCGGGCGCCGGCAGGGGAGGGAGGGGCGTGATTCTGGAGGCGGACAGCGACGACAGCAGTCGGAGGGCGAGCGACTCGAGTGAGAGCGAGGTGAGAAGGAGGGGCGAAGCTGGCAGAGACGACGAAGACGACTGAAGAGAGCTCGAGCTGGCAGCGACAGGAAGGAACATCTGTGTGAGCAATTGTATCTGAAGCGCCCCCGCTGGCTTGGAGCATGGGACGTACACGCCCTCGACGACGTCGGCCCAACGCGCTGCGAGACCGGATTCGTCCTCGAGCAGGCGGCCGAGGAGCTCATCCCCCTCCTCGCCGTGGTCGTACGACTGGAGGATTGAGGCAAAGGCGTCATAGACCTCTGCCGGATCGACGGCTGGCGGCGGCGGGGCGGGCGACATGGCGGAAGCGGTGGCTGGTAACGGTTGAGGTCGAGCTTAGGACGGCAGGCGGCGAGCCTCTCGCTCAGGTCGCGCGCCGCAGTCAAACAGCCTCGGTGCTCGGAAGGGCGATTCAACCAGAGCGTACTGTAGCCTTGAGCACTTCGCATTCCATTACGCATCTGGCCAGAAATAGCCACCTCACTAACGCTCCCCTCCTTCCACGCCCTCAGCCAGCCAGTCGGTCCATTTGTCACTCGCTCGGCGAGCGACAGCGTGCAGCTCGTGCTTCTTGGCCGACCACGCGGATTCGAGCGACGCCACATCAGCGCCTGGAAAGAAGCCATCGTCGATCGCGCAGGCCTGCGTGTCTGTGGGGAAGATACCGTCGAGGAGGTACCGCTTATAGTAACCCGACGTGCAGACGGAGACGGACTGTCGAATCAACTAAGTGAATGAGTTTCCAACGACAGCACGGGCGCGAAAATGTGAGACGCCACTCACGCCGAGCGAGCAGTGTCCAGGGGAATCCTGGATGATAAGGCGCGATGAGTTGCCCATCAGATGGTTGATCTCACGCGCCGAGGTCAGCGGCGTGATCGGATCGGCGGTGTTGCCGATAATCAGCATAGGAGTTTTCAACTTGGCGTTCCAAGGGCCAGTGAAGCGGAAGCCAGCCGGGGGGTCCATCCGCTGAGGCCAGAACTCGCACTGGCCGTCGGGCTCGATGAGGCTGACGCTCCCGCCAAAGTGCGGGCTGACCTCGGTCAGGACGCGGACCATCTCGTCCGCCATCCGCTCGGCCGAGACGCCGTCTCCAGGCTTGACCGGGGGCGAATCGGCGCAGCCAACGGCGACGCGCGACAGCTCCGACTGCCGCGAGCCGGTGTAGATGCCCGAGTGTGCGTACTGGAAGAGCGGGACGGGGTCGTCGTCGAAGATCGCCTTTGCAAAAAGGGACGCTATGGCGGGCCACGACCGAGGTCCGTTGGTCGACTGGTAGAGGCGCGCTGAGGAAGCGGACGCCACGAGTCAGCTTCGTGAGGGCCGCGACCCAGGTCAGGTTGGGGATGTACCTCTGGCAATCGACGAGTGCAGAACGCCGACATTACCGTCAGGCATAATGACGGTTCGAGGCGTCACCCACAGGCTGTTGAGGAAGCCTTCGAGCCGACGCTCGATCTCCTTGCCAGCCGGGTCTTTGTCGCTCGCAAGCGCGAGAGCACACGCCCCGGCTCCGGCGGCAGCGCAGTCGCGCAGGAACCAGTTGTATGTACTCTCCGTCGAGTTCAGCCAGTTGTAGAGCATGAGATCAGCCGGCTCGTTGGCCCATTCGGGTGACGATGCAACGCCATCGATGACCACGCGACCGATCTTGGTCGGATCGAGGACGTTGACAAGGTAAGCGCCGAGAATAGTGCCGTAGCTGAAGCCGACAAAGTTGATAAGCGCGTCGGGGCCGGCCTGCGGGCTCTCGATAAGAGGGTCAGCCAGACGCGGGAAAACATAACGCGAAGTTGGCACGCACAATGACAGAATTCATGCGCTCGATGTCCTTGACGACGCTCGTCGTTCCCATGAACCAAAGCTCGTCGCCAAACTTGGCATCGCAAAGACCAAACTCGGCTGCCTTGAGCGCACGCATCTCGCGCGTTTGGTCGATAAAGGCCTCGCGCGTCCAGTTTTTGTCTCCCGCCGGTGGGATGGAGTATCCTTCATCGAGGAGGGTGTGGGCTTTGAAGGCGGTGTAAGACTCTGGAGTCGGAAAGCAGTTGACAGCCGGTGTGGACGCGCCGATACCTCGTGGGTCGAAGCCCTAAGACGAAGCGCAGGTCAGCGGTACGCACTTAAGTCTCGAGCGCAATCTCTCATCTGGCTCACAATAATGTCATACCTCCCCTCGAGAAGCTCGTCCAACGGGAAGCGGAACACGAAATTGACGCCGCTGCGCAAGAGACGAGCAAGTGTCAGCTAGCATTTCGCCGATACGAAGGGCAATCCGACGCACGAGCCTCCTGGTCCGCCAGGGTTGATCCAAAGGACGCCGAGACAGTCTTCGGCTTTCACTCGGGCAGGGATTTTGGCGAGCGCGAGCCGGTGGCTGCCGCGGGCCGGGTCCGCGTAGTCGGTCGGGACGTCAATAAAGCCGCAGAGGTAAGACTCATTTTCTCGACCAGGGCAGGGCGCCCAGTCAACTGCCGTTGTATTGCCACCGGGCAGAGAGTGCTTGCCAGAGCTTGCGAGCGGTATCGAGGCCGGGTTTAGCTGCCAGGACGTTGTGAGGGCTCCCGCGAGGAGAGCGCAACCGAGGAGAATTGGCAGGGCGAAGCGCGATTGGCGGCGATGCCGGCCTGCGGGCCCAGGTCGAGGGTCGGGCTGGCCCGAAGGCGAAGGGAGCAACTGGGCCTTCTCGAAGGACATGCTGCAGGAGGTGACTGATCGTTAACGGGCGGACGAAGCGAGCGAGCTGGCGACCTGGGACGGAGGTCGGTGCCGCGTGGGCTCGACCGGGTGAGGCCGGGCCGACAAGCGACGGCTCAGCCTCTGCAAACCGGGCATCGTGTGCCGTACTGGGTCGCTGTCAGGCTAAAGACAGGTTAGCGATAGCAGTACAGACCTAGCGGACCTCTGCAAGGTCTGCATGATAATGAGCAAACCTGGTCAAAGCGGCCATCGCTGCGGGTCGCCTGCGCGGTGTCGGGAGGATGGATCGGAGTTTGAACCCTTGAAATGAGCTCGCCCGGCGCGTCCGACGCGTCGAACCCCCTCCGCGACCAGTCGCGATCAATCAAAGATCCAACCAGTCCGTCGACGGTTCCCTCACCTTTCCCTTCCGGCAGGCCTTGAGACGACGCCCGCTTGATCGAACCGATACAGAGGACGGCCTCCTGCTCCAGCCGATTGACATTCACTACGCTATCCTTGCATATGTCGTCTCGCGCGGCCAAGCTAGCCGAGCTCAAGGCCGCCCGGTCGGGCACGTCCTCGCGCGCCTCTCAGTGGAAGGCGTCGGCAAAGGAGGACGTCTACGATGAAATCTCCGAGGCCGACTACGACGCTCTCGTCCGGAAACGACTCGAACAGGACGACTTCATCGAGGATGACGATGGTGGAGGCTACGCCGACGACGGCCGTGAGGACTGGTCTGGCGAGGACGAGCGCCGGGCCAAAGACGAAAGCGAGGACGAGCACGAGCGCGAGGACCGAAAGAGTGCGTCTGCTTCTTGCGTTAGTCAGGTCCGCGACCTTTGAGCCTTCATCGGTGATCTGTCGCAGCTCGAAGGGGCAAAGCTGGACGCGATGACCCCCCCCCCCTCCTCAGTCAGTGCTGACTTGCACTATCGCTCTCCAGAGGCGAAGAAGGCCAAGAAGGCTGCTGCAGCCAAAAAGCGTCCTCCTCCGCGGCCGCTGCCGATCCCAACGGCCGATGCCTACCGTCCGAAGATCTCGGCTGCCAAGGAGGACGACTTTATGGCCTCTCTCCTTGGCGGCATGACGGCCGCGCCCGAGAAGCCCAAGCAGCCACGGTCGTTGCCTTCAGCGCCGCCGATGCGCAAGCGACGATCAAGCCCACCTCCTGCGCCTGACCGGCGCGACGGAAAGAAAGCGCGCGTCTCCTTCATCAAGGACGAGCAGTTGGATGAGGCTGTGGGTGGCATCGACAGCCTACTTCGGCGAGGGTCGCCGGCGATGGCTGTCAAGGACGAGGCCGGCGACTTCGGCATGGAGATGATGGGTTCGCCTGAATGGCCAGCAAGCGAGGGCGAAGGCGACGACATCGACGAGCTCAAGCTGCCAGCTGCCACCAACAAGGCCAAGGCATTGGCCAAGTCCTCCCTCAGCGACGACGAGTCGGACGACGAGATGGGCGTCCAAGCGAAGAAGCGCGTCGCGGCACCCACGACGGCGGCGTCAGCGGCCAAGCGCGTCAACGCGACGTCGATCAAGGCTAAGCCGGTCGCCGTCAAGGCTTCGACCGAAGATGACCTCGAGATGGCAGAGCCAGCGACCACACCTGCGTGGCTCTCGCTTGCCGACTCGCTGATGCAGGCATCGACACCACCGATGCCCTCATCTGATGACGTGCGCTCGTCACCGCCACCTTCTTCCGCCGCCCGCAAAAGGGACGCCGACGGCCCGGCGACAACGACTGTCGAGGCCTTCGTGCCCCCTATCGGCGCGGACGACGACCATGACCTCTCCTCGGGTGGGACGCTGCGCATGTTCTGGCTCGACTTCTTTGAGCACGAGATTAAGACGGACGAGGGCTCAGTCAAGCACCTCTACCTCATCGGCAAGGTCTGGGACCGGGTCGGCCGGGGCGGCTCACGCGACGGCAAGCCCGGCAAGTGGGTCAGCTGCTGCCTCAAGATCGACGGCCTTGAGCGCAACCTCTTCGTCTGCCCACGCGAGCGAACACAGAGTCCGTCCTGTGTGAACGCTCGCAGCAAGATTGACCCTGACTGACCTGACCCACATTCCATTGCACAGTCAAGGGCCAACAGACCGATCTGATTCCAAGTCAGAAGGACGTCTACACCGAATTCGACCAGAAGCGGCGCGAGGCCGGCGTCGGCTCTTGGATGGGCAAGTGGGTGAAGCGCAACTATGCGTTCGGTGTCGAAGGTATCCCGAACGGCGAGTCGGACTACCTCAAGGTTATCTACGGCTTTGACCGTGCGTTCTCGCGCTGGCTTTTCGCTTGCCTTTGGTGCGAGTCTGACGTCTCCTCATTTGCCTGGCTTCAGAGCCGCCGCTGCCCGCCAACTTGCATGGCAGCACATTTGGCCACGTCCTTGGCACCAACACGTCGCCCTTTGAGATTTTCGTGATCAAGCGTAAGATCATGGGGCCCTGCTGGATCGAGGTCAAGGAGTGCCGCGTCTCGGGCCGAGGCGTACGTCTGTGCCGATGAATCTCCCTAGACCGCAGGTCGTTGACTCGAACGCTTGTGCTGTCAATCCACCTAGATGTCGTGGTGCAAGCTCGAGTGCATCGTTGACGACCCCAAGAACATCCGGCCCATGAACACCGACGAGGAGGGCGCGAAGGAGACACCGCCGTTGACGGTTATGTCGATCGCGGCCCGGACAATCGTCAACCACAAGGAGAATACGCGCGAGATCGTCTGCGCGACGGCTCGGGTCTGGGAGTCAGGTGCGCGCAATCCCGAATCACTGCATCCGGCGCTGCGAGTGCTGACGCTGTCAATGTGCGCTCCTCCGACCTCCCTCACCCCTATCCTGCCTCTTTCTCCGCTGCAGCCAACATCGACGACCCGACGCCGCCTGAAAAGCAGCCGAGTTCAATCCACACAGTCGTCCGGCCGCTCGGCGAGTGGCCAGCCGGGTTCACGCAACGGGCTAAAAGCGAGCGCTCTAAGATTGTCACCGCCGCCAACGAGGCGATGTTGCTGTCAAACTTCCTCGTCAACATCTCGAAGCACGACCCAGATGTCATCGTCGGTCATGACTTCCTCAACGTCTCGGGCGAGGTCCTCCTTCAGCGGATGGGCAAGCACAAGACGCGCGACTGGTCCAAGCTCGGCCGAATCCGGCGCAAGGGCTTCCCGCCGGTCAGCAACCGGTTCAACGGCGTCCTGAACTCTTTGACCGGCCGGCTCGTCAACGACCTTACCAGCGACGGTGCCAAGGTATGAGCGACTGGGTTGCTATTGTGGTCCGCACTGCACAGCCTGACTGTGCTCGAAATACTTCCGCAGACGATGATCTCGTCGACGACGTGGTCACTCACCGAGATGTGCCAGTCGCAGCTCAAAATTACACGTGAGGACATCGACACGGACGACACGCACACATTTTTCGACAGCATCGTCTCGTCACCGGAACGCCTGCTCCGCTTCGTCCGCCATTGCGAGGTGGACGCCTTTTTCCAGATGGCTATCGCGGCCAAGGTCCAGATCCTGCCTCTGACCAAGCAGCTCACCGTCCTCTCTGGTAACTCTTGGTGTGTCTCTTTCTGCCGATCTTCGGCTCTTGCTTGCCTGTGCAAGCACTGACACTTCTCACGGCTCCCGCCAGGAACCGGACGCTCAACGGTGGCCGTGCGGAGCGCAACGAGTACATTCTTCTACACGAGTTCCACCGGCTCAAGTACATCTGCCCTGACAAGTTCACGGGCAAGAATAAGGCGGCCATCCTGAAGGCCGAGGCCGAGGACGGCGACGGCGCCGCGACAACGACGACCGGCAAGCGCGACAAATTCAAGGGCGGCCTCGTCTTTGAGCCGAAGCGTGGCCTCTGGGACAAGTTTGTCCTCGTCATGGACTTCAATTCGCTCTACCCGTCTATCATTCAGGAGTACAACATTGACTTTACGACAGTCTCGGTCACGACCGAGGAAGACGTGCGTCGCGCCGGACCGCTCTTGTTTACTGAGCCGTTCACCTGACCATATTCCTCTTGCGCGCAGGCCGACGGCGACGAAAAGATCCCGGAGGTCCCGCAAGCTGGTGTCCAGCAGGGAGTTCTCCCTCGGCTGATTGCTCAGCTCGTCAACCGGCGTCGCGAAGTCAAGGGCTTGATGAAAGGCAAGATCTCACCGATGCTCATGATGCAGGTGCGTCGGCCGCACGTCTTGGACGCTTTGCGTCACCGCTGATCCATTGGTGTGCTCCATTTGCAGTACGACATCCGGCAGAAAGCGCTGAAATTGACTGCCAACTCGATGTACGGTTGCCTCGGCTTCGAGTATTCGCGCTTCTACGCTCGGCCGCTCGCTGCCCTGACGACCTTTAAAGGCCGGGAGATCCTGACGAGTACGAAGGAGCTCGCCGAGAGCATCCAGCTTGACGTACGTTCCTCTCGTCAGATTGGCGATCGTGAAGCAGTGAGTGGAGCTGACACCCTGACCTGCCCCTTTTTAGGTCGTGTACGGAGACACCGATTCGGTCTTTGTCAACTCGAACGTCACGGATTACAAAGAAGCGATGGTGATCGCCAACACATTCAAGAAGCTCGTCAACGACAAGTACCGTCTACTCGAGATTGACCTCGACGGCGTCTTCCAGCGCGTACTTTTGCTCCAGAAGAAGAAGTACGCTGCGCTCAAGGTCGAGGCCGACGGTTCAACTTCGACCGAAATCAAGGGTCTCGACATGAAGCGTCGCGAATTCTGTACCCTGTCTAAAACAGTTTCGCAGTGCGTCTGTGACGCTCTCCTCACCTTCAGCAAGCATCCTTTACTGATTGCCTCGCTCACCAACCCTTTCCGCCGCGAGTCAGATATGTGCTCGAGCAGGTTCTCTCTGGCGAGCCAACCGAGGTCTGCGTCGAGAATATCCACGACTATCTTACGACCGTTGGCGAGAACGTCAAGGCCGGCAAAGTCGACGTCGATGACTTCATCATCAACAAGCGGCTTGGCAAGAACCCGGAAGACTACCCGGACGCCAAGAACCAGCCCCAGGTCCAGGTCGCGCTCCGAATCAAGGCTCGCGGCGGGAGCGCCCGGATTGGCGACGTCATGCAGTACGTGTTCTGCCTCGGGCCCGACGGCAAGACATCGCGCTCGGCCTCTGCCGATAAGGCTTACACAGTCGACGAGATCAAGAAGGACAAAGAGCTCAAGATCGGTACGTTCGCCTTCTGCACCGCCTGCGTGGTCAGACCGCCGGCTCAGCCAACTTGCTGACACCCTTCCACATCGAGCGCAGACTACGAGCACTACCTCGCGTCGCAAATCCTGCCCCCAATTGAACGGCTATGCGACACAATTGAGGGCACCGACAGGGCTCGGCTGGCCGAGTGTCTCGGCCTCAATCCGGACCGCTACACGACCAAAGCGGCGGGCGATGTCGAGCGCGACTTCCAGATGCTGAGCTCCAAGATCAACGATGAGGAACGCTTTGCCGACGCGACCAAATTCGACGTTCGCTGCTTCCGCTGCGGCTCAGCCCGGGTCTTCGGCGGTCTACAGGACGACCTCGTGAGTCTTCCGGTCTACGTTTCTGAAGCCACTACCTGCTGATGCCCATCCTTCCCTGTCGCCGGTAGAATGAGCACATCCAACCAGCTGGACTCACTTGCCCATCGTGCAAGGCAGGCCTCGCAATCCCATCCGTCATGGTCCAACTCGAGAATCAAATTCGGCAGCACATCTCCCGCTACTACGACGCTACCATGTCCTGCGACGACTCGTCGTGCCCGATCGGCTCGACCCGAGCGATGGGCGTCTACCCCAAGCGCTGCATGGCACCGGGTTGCAAGGGTCAAATGAGCCTCGACGTGCGTTCTCGTTTGCAGCAGTTGCATCGCCTGCGATTTCTACATGCTGATCTGCCCTCGCCCCCATCAGTACACCGACTCGGCGCTCTACGATCAATTACTCTACTTCAAGTCGCTTTTTGACGGGGAGAAGGCTGTTGCGACTGCCAAGGGCACGCCTCGGGAAGGTGCGGCTGACAGCTTTTCGCCCGGCACCATTTATGTAGCCTTACTGACAGAACCCCTTCTGCACGCCCGCTCGCAGACGAGCTCATCGCGCTGGCCGGCCAGAATAAGCTCGCCCTTGACGACCTGGCTGCTGTCGTCCAGAAGTATCTCGACCGGAATGGCCGGGGATCGGTCGACATGGCTGGTCTGTTTTCGTGGATGACGGCGTCTAGTACCAGCGCTTGGGCAGTCGCTATCCGGACCTAGACGTCCTTGACCTGGCAGCCGGCCTCACATCGCATCTTACTTGTTCACATGGAGCCATTCCCCGTTTCTCCCCTATCATCATTGCATCGCATATCTCCTGCACGCCACCCTTGCCCGCACTTGTACGCTTCCGTTTCTTGATGACCATGACGACCTCCCCTCCTCTGCTTGCTTTAGTGAGTCGCTATCGAGGTAAGGAGAGCGCATGAGATGCGAACGATGGGCACGGTAAGTAAGGAAGCGTACAGCGAGCGAGCGAAAGCGAGGATGACGATCTGAGATGGGTGCGGAAGTAACTTGGGCAAAGGCGGCGCAGATACGAGGCAAGAGAAAATGTTCGGTCGGAAAAGGGCGATAGTCCACAGCGAATCAAATCTAGAATGAGCCGTCGGCCCGACGCTCGAGCGCGCTGCCGCCGCGTGTGACTACCAGGGCCCCGTCGTCGCTGGAATCGCGCGCCTCGGCCGCTGCTTGGAACTCCTCATCCTCCGGCGCCGGTCGCAGGCGCGACGTCGAGCCCGCGGGCGAGGCCATGACGGAGGTGAGGCCCGAGGGCGACGCCGTGTAGGCCGAAACGATCGACATGTCTGAATATGAAGGCGTCAGAGAGAGCGGACGGAGGCCGGTCGGAATCGCTTCGACTGCCGGCCCCTGACCCTGAGTGCGCGGTGGTGAGGTCGGCGCGGGCGACTTGAGACCGGTCACGGGCGATGTCGGCGAGGATCGGTAGTCCGGATTCTGGCCGCCCATCGTTGAGGATGCCGACGAGCGAGTTGACGGCGACAAGGGCGAAGACGGGTCTACGAGCAGGTAAGGATACCGAGAAGGGTCAGCAAGGTACTATGGCCAAGCCGATCACAGGCGACGCCACGCACAGGGTCCTCCGTCGGCGCCCTCCTCCTCCTCGGCGACATGATCAAGGTCGTGCTGCACGATACGGAGCTTGCTGCGCTTGCGCTGGAAGCCAGGCTTGTTGCGCGGCAGCCGATTGACGGCTCCAAACTCAGCGACATTGACGGCGCCTCCGTTGCTGCCGGACGAAATGCTACTGTCGCCGCTTTTGGCGCTCTTGAGACTGTCGTCTAGACTGACGTCCGACCGCTCGCGGACAAGTGCCGGCCGGGGCGCCGCGAGCTCGCGCTTGCCCTCCTCGGTCTCGGCAACGCTCGTCCACGTCCCACGCTTCCGCTCAGACTGGAAGAAGCTGAGGCCCTTGCCCCAAAGCGAGGGCGCGCTCAATTCCATAGGCGGACTCGACCCGCCGCCCATGCCCTTCTCGAGCGCCTGGAAGGCGGCGTCAGCGTCGGCCTCCTCGCGCGCCCGCTGGCGGCGCTTGATGATCTTGTAGACGATGTAGGCCGAGAGCGAGAGGAAGACTACACTGCAAACGACGGAGATTGCCGCGATGACGTGCGGGTTCTCGAGCCCATCCGGCCTGTATTTTGTCACCGCCGCCGAGTCGCCCGGGATCGAGAGGGGCTGGTAGCCGTATGAGATAGGCGAGCCTCCGTCGTGCCACCGTCGGAGGAGGCGGCCGGCGCGAGCAACCAGGGCGCGCGGCGCGCCCAGGGCCGGCGCCAAGGCGGCCAGCTGGGACGGCTGGTGGGCGTCTAGTGAGCGGACTGAGAGCATGACAGGGAGAAGAGGACGCCGCGCGAGAGCAGTGCTGTGTGTCAGCCGTTGCGCTGGGCGCGGGATACTCTACCGTTGAGAGGAAGGACAGGAGCGTACCCATGTGGGAGGACGCGGTCGAGCGAGCTTCCGAGCTAGAAGCGGGCGGCCTGCGCGATACGGTCGATTAGAGCGTGTGGTCGTCAAGAGAGCTCGAACAAGTGAAGCAGATGGCTCGCGGGATGGGAGGAGAGAGACCGGCGCAGAAGAGAGGGAAGACGACTCTGCCGGCCGACTCTGAGTGCGGTCTGGCGGAACGGGAAGAGTCCAGCGACGTGGGCGAGACGCGCTGCTGCCGATCAGGGGCGAGGCGAGACGACAGGAGCGGGCGAGGCTTCTGCTACGGCCGTTGTTCGTCGTCCGTCTTGTGCGACTGCTCTATGTGCCGGCTTGTCTGTATGAAGGAGGGACTGTCGCTCAAAAGAGTGTGGGGGGCGAGGAGGGGGAGGGCGCTCAGTGTTGCTCGGATGGACGCCCCTTCTCGCGTTTCTTGCTCTGCCCGCCTCTGCAGCGCGGCTGCCGGGCGCCGGCCGCAAGCAATGCGAGGACCCCGATCCGTGGGCCAAACTCTGTGGCCTGCACAAACACAACGGCCGACGCGATCGAAACCCTCTGGGAGCCGTCGGAACTCAGTCGATGACCCTACGAACATGTCGCCCATGAAATCAGGTCGGATGTTCAGGAGAGAGGGACGCGTGTGCAGCTCATGCTCGCAACGCTCTCGATCGGGCCAGGCCAAAGGCGTGGCGGGCGACCAAGGCGGCAACCAGGCTATCTGCCCACGACGACGGGGGCGGAAGAAAGCAGCAGAGACCGCCGCCTCAACCGAGCCCGATCGTCGGCCGAGTGCTCCTCGTGCTGCGTCGACGACGGTTCGGCCGACAACCAGCTTCGCCTGCTTAGCCGTCGGACAGATCACCAGCGACCGACGTCGATCATAGTCGGCTGGCGTCGGTGCGAGCAGAGGCCGGCGTCAAAGTAGGTGATGGGCAACGAGGCGCTGCAGAGGAGCTACAGAGAATTGCGCGCACAGCAGCCCAGCCTCTCAACTCCATCCACGGACGCCAGGGCAGCCAGCCGTCACGCACGTCCACCATTCGGTTCCGATCTCGGTCTGACCGCAGGACGTGCAGGTCCAGCCGATTCGGTTGAAGATAGCCTTTTGGCTCGCGCTGAGTACGGGTCGCGAGCCGTCGCAGATGGCGCACGTAGACGCTTGGAGTGCATTGTGGTACGTGCAGGCGGGACAAGGCCAGACGTCGACTGGAGCAGAAGGTTCGACCGGGGTGGCTTTTGAAGCAGGAGGATAGCCTCTCGGAGCGACAGGCGCGAATGGCTTCGTCTGCGCCATCGGACGCGGCCCCTGAGCTCGGTTCAGTACCGTCCCTCGACTCAAAGGCTCTCCAGCAGCCAAGTTCGAGGGGTCAGCCACGAGTGGCGGGCGGGTGGATGGTGGCTCAACGATCTCAATCTCGTCATCTGAAGCGGCGGCCTCTCCGGATGCCGGGACCGAAGACGCGAGAGTGACAGGCGTGACCGCGGCAGCGTCGTCGTCGTCGTCGTCCTCGTTGATCTCAATGACGCCATCTCGGCTGGCCTTCGCGGCTTCCTTGGCTTGATCGAGGCCGCACGTCCGGTCGTCCCTGAGTCGACGTTCAGCCGCCTGAGAGGGAGGATAATAATGACAATCAGAAGGCAGTCTCTGTGGTTTCAGAATCAAGGAAAGCACCTCGGCCGCAAGTTCCCTTGGACTTTTGCCCGTCCGGACAGCAGCGCCGCTACTTCCGAGGGCCCGACCGCTGCCGGACATCAATTTCTGGACACGGCTGCGCTCCTCGGCCGCCAAGATTGCCTTTTCCCTGGCGAGATGAATCGGAACGTCGTGGCTGTGGCCGACACCGATCCGGATACCTTCTGAATGGAAGCCGTCGCCTCGCCAGCCCGAGGCGGTCAAGGCGTCGTACTCGTCAATCAACTTGGCCAAAAATGCATAAAACTGGGGAGAAGGCAAAAGCAGAGCAAAACGAGAGTTAGCAAAGTCGACTCAGACGCGCGCTCAATCAGGCCCAGCATGCGATGTCGACCGACCTTGGCATCGTGTGGTCCGTGAACGTTGTGTGTGAGCTGGCGTTCGGTGAGTGAGAGGGGGAAGGCTTCAGCCAGCGGCCCCTCCTGCGCTCAGCCCGGTGCGCAGCAGTTCTCCAGTAAGGAGACGCACCTCGTGCAGCATCGTCCCCATCACGTCCTGGAAGTCGAGAAATGTATCCTGCGCATGATGTGGCCGGAGTCGGAGGAGTATCTTCTGACCGCCGTTTATGTTGAGGCCGAGGAGGCCAGGGTTGTCGGGCAACATCTGCTAAATGGGCAACGGGTTCCACGTCGAGCGAGTCGCCAGCGACGCGTCAGCATTGGAAGGTCAGACAAGCGACGGTAGCTGCGGAGCACCTAACAGCCAAGACCCGACTCACGCACCTCTGAAAGTAGCGGAAGAGTCCAGCTGTGCTTTCGCATAAGCGGCTTGACCTGCGGCAGCATGAGCAAGATCGGTCAGCTTCAAGGTCGCTGTAGGCGCCATGCTTGGACTCGGGGCAGAAGGGGTCGCACCAGTGAGGCCACCTTCTCGAGCATGGCCTTGGCTTTGTCGGCATGCTTGAGCTTGACGAGGTGCGAGAATCGTAGGACCGAGGCGTTCGTCATCGTCATCGAACGGCTTGCACTCCCAGCGAGGGTAAGAGCCAGGCGGGGTGATGGTCGGAGGGAGAGCTCGCGTGGGGGCTCGCAAGGTGGAGGTCGGGGCGCAGCGCCAGTTAAGGCCGGCCAGCTGCCTCGCCAACTCTGCCACAACCGTCTTGCGGCGCGGGATACCTGCTAAGTTGGCACCCTTCAACAGACTGTCAAGAAGAAAGGAGTCCTCGTAAGTAAAAACTAGAGTGACCGAGATTTGAGGCGCTGTGACTGGTCGGCCACAAGGCAAAAGAGAAAGCTTCATAGCCGATTTGAACGACTGACCTCGACATTACTAGTGTCGCGCTCTACCGCTGAGCTAATGAAGCCGATAAAATCTGGGTTGGCCAATCAATATATAATCAAATAACAAAGATGGGATCGCCTGATCATACACTTATCCTTAGCTGGAGCCATTTGAACTTCATGGAAATAGTCATGATGATGATTGCGTGGCACGGTCCTCCAGGCAACTCGATAAGACGGTCGTTGATCCGTCCGATCGACAATCCTACCCGGACAGCGCGGGTTGGCCCTGACGGCGATGTCCCAGTAGCATAACACAGTCCGGCGAGAGCGGATGGTCGCGAGACGACTAAAGCGCGCCGGTGCGGCCTGTGGCGGCGTGACGGCTGGACGCAGGGAGAAGAACAACAACAACAATCAGAGCTCGATGCCAAACCTGCTGACAGTAAAAAGACCTCGCCCGGACCTTTGATCTTCAGCAGGTTCCATCACTGAGCCGAAACAGAATCATTGTAGCACACCCTTCATTCCGCTGTCCACTTACCCTCTCACTCGCGCCGATTGCAAAGTGCTTGCCTCTATATCTCACAGTCGCAGAGGCCGATCTAGCGAAACACGACGCATTCCAACGACCTTTCAGTCTGGTAGCGGTGCGACGCCCTAAATGGATTGAGAAGCGAGCGAGTGGCCCTTGTTCGCGAGGGAAAGTTGCGGCAATTATAGCTGAGGGGTCGCGGCGAGTAAGGTTGTCGCTTAGCCTGCAGGAGGGGCGGAGCAATCATGAGCTCGAATTTGATCATGAGCTCGATGATTGACGAACGCAACGCACCCACCCGTCAATGGAACGGACAACTGATCTTCTGGACGGCGCCCCTACCCTGAGGGAGGGTGATCTCTATTGGCACCGAGTGGACGACGTCGAGCCAAGTCGAGCTTGCCGCTCGAGACTCCGAAGCTGGAGTATTCTTGCTGGTCTGGCTGAACACGTGACAGCAGCGATCCGACTGCAGATGTCGACGACTCGGATGGCGAGGGTAAGTGATGGCTTGGAAGGGGAAGCAGCTCGATTGAATGACTCCAAGTCATCTGCGCAGCAGGAGGGTCAGATTGATTGCGGCTCTAGACACAGGATCACCTCGACGCAACCTTGAGCACGCACTCGATAGATTGCCCGTCCTGGATCACTCATCGTCGCTCTCAAAGAACTCGCCTAGACCGTCGCCCTCATCCATGCCCTCCTCCGTACCCTCCATAACCCGGCCGAGGGCCCAGCTGGCCGACCCACCGCTGCCACTGCCGAAGCGCTGGATGTGAGCCTTGCCGAGGGTTGCAGCGGGCGGCGTTTCCGCGACAAAGGCAGCAAGTGGTGGGCGCTTGGACGATGTCGGCGTGTCAGGTACCAGCGCGCGTCCGGACGGCTTGACAGGCGTCTCGGGCACAAGCGTTTGGGATGTGCTGACGCCTCCTGAATGCGCGAGACGTGCGATGGACACGCTAGAGCCTGTCAGAGTAGGCAGCTTCATCAGAACGGTTGAATTGGTTTACAGAGAATCAGGCGACGAACCGAACGACTTGGGCCGCTGCAAGCTCTCACGCCGACCGTTCTTACCCTTTTCGTCGGCTGCGGCTGATGCACCGACGCGGCTCACCCTCGCACCCCAGAGGCCGTCGAGCTTGGTCTGTTCGCCCTTGGCGCTGCCGCCTGAGTCTCCAGAAGCGGCTGATCCGCCAGCAGCCTTGCGTCCGACGCCGGCCCCTTTGGTAAAGGAAACGCTCCGGCGCATGAGCTTCTCGGTCTGACTTTCTGTACCTGGTCCATGTGAGCCCGCTCTGGAGAAAGAGATGGACCTTGAGCTCGACGATCCGGTAGCATTGCTCGCTGCCGCCGCCGCGGAGGGGCCGAGAGAGTTGGCTCGTCTTGGCTTGAGGGCAGCTGGTGGGCCGAGTGAGGCCGCACGCTCGAGGATGGTCGCTGCCGTCGAAGAGGGGGTTGACGACTTGCGACCGGGGGCGAGGAGCCCGGGTCGAAGATTTGTTGTCGTTGCAGAGGTGGACGCTGACCGCGAGAAGGCACTTCGCGAACCTCCTTTGTCTCCGGTTGAGAGTGACCTGCTTGCCGATCCCGCCAGCCGCGAGCTGGCAGGCCCAGTGGCATTGGCTGCGGCGAGCACGTACCGATTGGCTTCATCTGGGAGCTGTTTCGCCTTGCCCTTGCGCCGGGAAGACGCTGAGGGTGCGTCTTGTGTACCGCTGGCTCCCCCCGGAGGGGGCCAGACAACGGATGTCGGTGGCATTGGTTGCGACTGCTGCGTCCCGGCTTCGTGCCGCAAGGGCGTTGCTTTCATCGGCCGAGGGTTGGCGGCCGTGATCTGGAGCGTAGAGGTGAGGATGTGGCAGAAGCCAGGATGGGAGAGGCCAAAGTTGGGCTCGATGATGTCGAGGTAGAACTCGGCAACCCAGTCGCTTTTTGGTTTGGAGGCCGCGGCGCCGGCCGAGGATGGTCCGGCCTGGTCCTGGCCCTTTCGAACATCGTCACCAAGTGAGAGGCTGTCGACGCCAAGCGTCGCGAGAGCTTGCCAGATCGATAGCCGGTCGGCGTACGCCATGAGACTCTGCGCGAGATCGACCTCTTCGAGCTCGCTGTCCGACGGAGTAGCAGCTCGCGCCGCTTTTCGCCCACGCTTCTTTGGAAGCGGTGCTGCAGCAAGGGCCGTCGGCGGCGGGGGCAGGAGAAAGTGAAGCAGTACCTGCATGCGAACCCTAGCGGACGGGATGAGGCGGAAAGGTCAGATTGTGGATGATGACGAGCCATATGTAGCAAGCGGGACGCACTCGCGCCGTTCGAGCCCCTCGATCCACGTCTTACCGGCTGCGAGCCAGCGTTCTTCCTCGAACCTACACCGTTCGTTTCGATCCTCCTCCGACTCGCCATCAGTCGGCTTCGCAGCGACACCGAGACCGTTGGAGCCCAGCCGGATGCCGAAGCCGGCGCGCAGGGCCCGCCATTCGAGCTCGTCGAAAGGTGAGCCTGGCTCGCGCTCGCGAACGAAGTCTGGCGGCCGGGCGGACGTCAAAGACGTGAGCATCGACGGCAGATCTCGCCGATGCTTATGTGTCACCGCCGCAACAGGGCGTATAAGCGAAAGGGGCAGCAGGTCGCTGTGCCGGGCGAGCGTGTGGACAAAGTCGGCCAGCGGGAAAGCGGATTCGGGCAGGTAGAGCGCCTGAAGGTAATCGTCCTTCGCCGCGGCTGAGGCATGCTGAGCCCGGTCCAGCTCGTCGGCAAGTTCGAGCACGACAGCTGCTGCAGTGACAACGGTCGAGGGCGGCTTCGGCGATGGCCAGTAGCGACCGCCGAGCTGCAGAATGTTCTCAGCTGCGAGCGCCGGCCGGGGCCAGGGGATCGGCGGAGTTGTAAGGAGTGTGAAGGCCGGTTCTTGCTGCTGCTGCTGCTGCTGATGCTGCTGCCGGTGCAGCTCGACTTCCGCTGGCACTTGACCTGGCAGGATGGTAGACGATGACGGGCCAAAGAGGTTGTCCATCGCTTCGCTGCAAAAGGAGAGAGGTGCTGGCCGTCAGTCGCTGCCCCCTCTCCTCGTCGTCGTCGCGTCGCGTCGTCAATGTCGGTGGAGCGCCAGGCTTTGTTCTTTAGATGTAACCAAGCCTGGCATTCAGGTCGTCATGATTGCAACTTCCTTCCGATGGCAGCACTGATACAAGACCACTGGTCTGCTCCCCCGCTCAGAGCTACTGACAGGCGTAAGTCAGTCGACAACCCTCCGATTCGACAGATCCAGCCTCGGCGATGGGTGAGGGGTCCGGTTACGGTCGAGATTGATGGAACTCAATTAGAGGCTGAGCTAATCCAAGCAAAGTGCCGGCACAGAGCCAAGAGCTTCTCGGCACTTGTTCAGCTCTAACGGTCGCTTCTCTTGATCTATCCATCACCTTCGAACGATGGGCGACCTCGGGAAGAGCAACATCAGCAGCGACAGCGATAAGGAAGACCCGGAGGCCATCCAACACACCGACGGCCTCCCAGACGCCGAGACGTTGTCCGAGCTCTCGAGCGCCGTCCGCGACAGCTACGGTACGCGCCTGCCCTACTCTCGCCCGTGCCTGGACCATCTCCCGTCCTGACTCCCACTCTGTCCTCTCCTTCTCCGTGTCAGACCACGCCATCGCCGACGAAAAGATCTTTCTCTACGAGACAGCCCATACGACAACAGTCGTCGAGCACCGCGTGCCCTGTATGTCCTTCCGTGCCCGGGCTTCCATCCGCCGAAGCTCGGGCCGAGCCCCGCCGCCCAGTCATTGGTGGGTGCGAAGTCACCGCCTGCTGCACCTCGTGCTGACTTAGCCCGTCCGTAACGACTTGACAGACCAGATCCATGCCCTACCTTCCATCGGCGACAAGCCTCCGCCGTCCAAGGAGCTGCCCGATCTCGAGAAGCCGCGCGACGAGGACCCTTTCACACCGCCCTTTGTGCCGGCCGAGTTCATCGGCTCGCTGACCGTCAATGACGGATACTTTCTGTTTCTCAACAAGTTTGGCTTCCTGCCGATGCAGTTCATGCTCGTGACCAAGGAGTGGAAGTCGCAGGTCCGTCTCGCCTTGCGGTCGAGAGCACGCTGATGTGCGATGCCTGGTACTGATTGTGTGCCTTCCGCATGCTCTCGCCAGGTCGGTCCGCTCGAGCCGGAAGACCTCTTCACGGCCTGGCGGGTCGTTGATGCGCTCCGTCAGCAGGGTGAGGATGTCCTCTGCTTCGGCAACATCGGCAACCGGAGCGGTGCCTCCCAGCCGCACCGGCACCTTCAGTTCATCCGGATCCCTGAGCGCGAGGGCCGAAACGGCAAGCCGACGGCTCGGATCCCAGTTGAGGAGGTTCTCGAAGATTTGACGGAGCTCGAGCAGTACATTGAGCCCCATCAGCTGCCGCTGCCCTACCGCCACACGTACACGCCTTTGCCTCGACCGGCCCCGACGGCGCACATCCTTCACGCGCTCTATACCGCCCATCTCGCGCTCCTGCCTGAGGGCATCACCTCGTACAACATTCTCTTGACTCAGCATGGTCTGCACGTTATCCCGCGCGCGGAGCGCGACACCGTTATTCCTCTCCCGCTCTCGGCCGAGGCCAAGGATAGCCAGGAGCGGAAAGAGGGCTGGAATCTTTCGACCAACGCCCTTGGCTTTGCCGGCTGGTTCTTTGTCGACCCAAGCAAAGAGGACGTCCTCCGGGACTTCACGCCTACGGCCGTCCTTCGCAACGCCGGCGTTGCATTATGATAGGGACTAGAAGAGGCTGACGGCCTTTGCATAGACACATTTCACGCACACACGTCTCGCATCGCGCAACTGCATGATACACGAACTTTTCCTGGCTCCCACTAGGCACCGTTGAACCCTCTCCATCAAGCTGTTCCGCAGCGCAACGGCCGCTACACTCGACTTGGGGCTATCCACTCATCCTCTTGCCCTACTGCTCACGCTTGCAACTCTTTTGCGCTGCCCCTCGTGCGAAACACTAGGTCGACCGCCAGATTCCGCTGTTGGTGCCGTCAGATCCGGGACGCTGACCGCCCGGGAATCGCGAAATGACAGCAGGTCATCTGTGACGAAGACGGCCGTAACTACGATGACACTTGTGCTCGTCGCACTGACGGGCATACGAGAGCAAAAAGGACAAGTATACTCGACTCATTTGGGTTTCAGGCTTGCGGCGGCTTTAGATTCGGCCATAGACCCTTCAGGAGCGAGTACAGACCTACGCCAGCGCAGGTCAAGGCCGAAACCGATTGCAATCACTGGCAGGACGCTGACGAGCTCGCCTAGCCCAGCCCACTGGGGCTCGATACGGAAGCGGACAAAGGCGCCCGAAGCGAACAGCATGGCGAAGACGAAGTAGGCGACACACCAGGCCAAGGCAAGTACGATGTGCTGACGAGCATGCCTAGCGAGGTCCAGAGCGCCAAGGACGCTCCGTTTGAGATCGGAGCCAATGATGATGGCTGAGGAAGCGGCGACGGCGACGTTCGACGCCGAGCCGATTGAGAGCGACAGATCGGCCTGCGAAAGTGCTGGCCCGTCATTCGTTCCGTCGCCCACGAAAGCGACTCTGTGGCCCTCTTGCTGTAGGGTGGCGAGGAAGTTCGCCTTGTCCTCGGGGGAGCAGGCTGATCGAATGTTTTCGAGCGGTAGGTTAATTGATTGAGCGAAGCGCTCAACAGCCTCAGCGTGATCGCCCGAAAGAAGAACGACGCGCTTGCCGCGAGCCATGAGATCAGCAACAAGGCCGGCCGCTTCGGGTCGGGCGGCGTCAGCGAGACCGAAGGAAGCAAGGAGGTGCCCGCCAAGGGTGACGGTAAAGAGCGTCAGCCCGCGTTCAATCAAATCCTTGACGCGCGGGGCTTCTGATGCGCCTGTGAAGCGCGCGTTGCCACCGAGGAGGGGGTAGCCGGCGATAACGCCCCGGACGCCGCAGCCCGGGAGCGAAACGAAGCCGGCTGAGGTCGACAGGCTGGGCCCGCTGAACGCAGCAAGGTGAGCGGCGACAGCCTTGGAAATCGGATGGCCGCTAGAGGCCGCCATGTTGGCAATGTGACCCTCAGCTCCTTGCACGGCGATGTCAACTTGAGCGAGCGACAGACGTCCGCAGGAAAGAGTGCCCGTCTTGTCAAAGGCAACGGTGTCGACGTCCTCTGCGGCTTGCAACGCACTTGACGACTTGAAGAGAACGCCTTCCCGAAGCCCAGCCCGTATCGTCGAGGCGATGACAAGTGGTACCTGGAGACGATGGTCTGACATGTCAGCTCGATGTCGGAACACGAAACATGTGGGAGAGCGTACGGCTAGGCCGATCGCGCACGGGCAGCTGACGATGAGCACCGAGAGCCCGTAGGTCAGCGCCCTGACGGCCGAGGCTGACACCGAGCGCGAGCGCAAAAAGTGCTCGATGAGTAGCCAGATGACGAAGGAAGTAACCTGCGAGGGAGAAGGTCAGCTCCTGCGCCGCAGTCTGATATCGCACGGGAGGGTGCTTACAGCGACGACGGCCGCGACGGGCAGGATGATGGCCGACACCCGGTCGGCGACGTCCTGGAAGCGCGACTTGGACGCTTGGGCGATCTTGACGAGGCCGGTAACGCGAGCGAGCGAGTTTTCGTGCACGAGCTTGGTGACCTGGATATCGAGCGAACCGCTGAGATTAAGCGTGCCAGCAATAACGGGCGCGCCTGGCGACTTGGGTGTAGGGAGCGACTCGCCAGTGGCCGACAATTGGTCGACCTCGCTAACGCCGGCGACAACCAGGCCGTCGGTCGGAATTCGAGTGTCGGACCTGACACGGATGACGTCGCCGTAGTAAAGCAGGCTGATACGAGGGATCAAGCCATCAGAAAGGTGCATCGCAGAGAGGAAGGTGTCGTCTCGCCTGAACTCACCGAGCATCGAGCTCATGCTCGACCGTCGACCGGCTCTCGGTCTCGAGAAGGATGACCTGCGTTGACTGGAGGCCCTTCAGAGCGCGGATGGCCGAGCTTGCCGACCGTCTACCGGTTGCCTGGACGAGCCGCCCGACATAGACGAGGCTGACGAGCAGAGCCGTTGTCTCGAAGAAGGGCTCCGTAAAGCGCTGGCCAATGAGCTCAAAGGCAAAAGCGAAGAGGGAGAAGACGTAGGCCGTGAGCGTGCTGACGGCAACGAGGACTCCCATATCAGCCTCGCGGAGATACAAAAGCGAGCGGACCGAGGACGAAACGATTGGAAAGCCGATCGCCTGGGCGCAGGATACAATTCAGATTCAGGAACGGGCCATGCAAGGAGCTGACGATGGATAAGGCTCCGCACCAGGATAAGCGTCGTCAGTCCAACAGAGAGGCCGCCATAAACGACCGGGCGCTCGGGGAGTGGCGCCCAGGCAAACACGAGCACGGGAGCACTGAGCGTACATGCTGCGAATGTTCGATAGGCGACCCGACGGAGGTCGTGCGTCGAGCGATCGTCCACACCCTCAAGCGCGTCGGACGGCAAAAGCATCGGACCATACGGTCCGAATTGTGCCCAGACGTCACGCGGGTGCTTGACCTCCTTCCGCTCGAAATCTAGCAAGACCTCCTCGAAACCCCCAAGCTCGGTCCTGTGCCGGGCGTGTAAAGACTTCAGTAGTGCCGTCGGTGGAGCTTCAGCAAAGCGAATAGGGAGAACGATGCGGCCGCTCATGTCAGTTGATCGGTCTCCTTGGCTGATCGGTTGGACCTGAAAGCCGGTCGCACGGGCGACATATCGGGCAACCGCGTCGGGCGAGATCACTTCGGGGTCGAAAACGAGCGTGGCCAGACCAGCAAGGTAGTCGAGTCCGAGCGGCTTGATTCTGTACATACACATGCAGCGGCAGGCTCAGCAAACATCTTGATCCACTTGTTGACGTCTGGATAAGGAGACTCACGAGGGCAGGCGCGACAGGGCCCGATCAACCTTTGGAAGGCAGTCGACGCAATCCATGCCTCGTATCTCGAGCGCCAGCGGTTCAGTGCCTGCCGGCCGGACCTTGTCCTCGACGACGACGACATCTGACCCGACCTCCTCTTTCGGCTGCAGGCAGATCGAGGCGCTGACAGGAGCGATTGATCGCTTCTTGCGCCGATCGGAGGGCATGGCGAAGCAGCATGCCTTTTGCGCGCAGACGGACTCGAGCAGACGGCAGCAGCGGCGCATCGTGAGGGAGAGGTTGTTAAGGACCGCTGACGCTGGCTGAAGCTGCGATGTCTCATCGGGCAGGGCTGCCGGCAGGAGACCTGCAGCGATCGCCTCTGTCAGAAGCAGGAGTCTTCCGGGCATCAGCGCCCACCGTTGCTGCAAGGCTCATACTGACAGAGCATACCGGAGAGCGTTAGGCCGAGTGTTTCGGGAATCAGAATGAGGAGACGCGCGCAGCACGGGCAAAGAGTGTCTGATGGTCGCGACGGTTAGCCGGGACACAACTCCTGCGCATCGTCACCCGAGCACACTCACTGTCGTCATCTTCGTCATCTGTTCTGGCTTCGGGATTCCAGGAGTCGAAGTTGCCGGTACAGTCGTTCGCGTCATTGCACCCTCGATTAGATGCTGCTTCGACAGCTTCCGCCGTGGCGCAGCAATTACTGTCGCAGGTGACGGACTCAAGGACTGGCTGCTGCTGCTGCTGCTTGCAGCCGTCGCAGCATCCGCCATTCACGTCGAGCAATTTCGTGTTCGGCTCGTCGCAACAGAGCGCGCCGCAGGCGTCGATTACCGGAGGCGAGGGCGACTTGGCGCAGCAAGCCTGTCCCGCGCAGCCTGATGACTGCTCGACTGGCTGAAATCTGAACGTGCCGCTGCCGCACGTTGGTCCGATGCAGCAGTCCTCGAGGTCTCCGCTTCCGCTAGTGTCGTCGTTGTTACCAAGGCAGCAGCAGCTTCCTGAGCACCCGTCGACGGGAGCTGGCGGCGAGCAGCAGCTGGGCGATGGCGGGCGAGAATGTGAGGGCGGGCAGCATATCGAGGCGCTCAGAGCGGCCGACGAGATGGCGAGATGGCAGAGCTCGGCTGCGCAGCAAGGGCAACCGACTGATGTGGTGATGATTGCTTCAGGCTGGTTGTCTCGCACAGAGTGAGCTGGGTCGGAAGGTGCACGTGAACGGCAGGCGGCAGTGTCGGACCGTGGCGCAAGGGCCGGCGCAAGAGAACTGCAGCATGAGCGGCTGCAGCCGGCCGAGCTCAAATTGCTCGATTCGCAGGTCCGAAAGGAGGGCATACTTGAAGTAGGGTAAGGGAGAGAGTAGGGATGAGCAGGAATCTGAGCGATCCTTTAAGGCGCCCGGGCAGCAGGTCAATGTGCCTCAAGCGATGCGGCACAAACGGGCGACTTGGCTCGACGCCCTCCCGAGGCAGCCTGTTCGAAGAGAGGCGAGCCATCTCAAGGCGCAAGTTCATCAGCGAGCAGTGAGACCGACCAGGCTATCGACATCAGTTAGCCCAGGTAAAGGAGGGTTGGAAGAAAGGACGGAGGGAAAAAGGGGGACCGAGGAGATAGGTGACAGTTGAGGGCTTGGACCGAAGGTCGTCGTAACCTCGTCCCCTCCTAACCGCCAGGACCAGTAGTCAAGCCGCCTCTCCGTCTCTCCTCTTCTAGATTCCTTGCCTGGCCCGTTCTATGGCCGCTCCCGCTCAGCCGCAGGGCATCCTGTCGACCTCGGTTAACAACCCGACGGCAGCCTCGTCGTCCACAACCGCCGACCCGAACCGGAAGGCGCGCCTTGTCGGGCCCGAGATCGTCCAGCTGCCTGACCCAGTCGATGCCGAGTCGGACGAGGAGACTGACGCCGAGGATGACGGCGCGACCGAACTTGGAGGCGAACCGCGCGTTCGCAACAAGGACTCGCTCAGAGATGTGCCAGACGACACAGAGGTGCGTCTGACGGCTCGCCAGGCTTCACTCCTGCTTGCTGACATTACTCTCGCCCGGCGAACCCCGCGACCGCGCAGGACCTCGACCTCACCCACTCGAGCCTAGACGACGAGCTCTTGCTCCAGCTGCAAATCTCCCGCTTCAAGCAACTCAAGCGGCTCGGCCTTCGGCAGAATCAGCTGACGTGTCTCCCGGCCGACATTTTCGGGAACTTGGTCGAGCTCGAGGACCTCGACGTCTACGACAATCGGTTGACAACGCTCGACGGCCTCGCCCCGCTGACAGGCCTGACGTGAGCCTTGAACACTTTCGGATGCTGAGCTCTCATGCTGACGCTCGCCATGCGACTTCCTCGCAGGTCGCTCGACTTCTCCTTTAACAACCTGCGCTCGCTCCTACTGCCGCCGTCGCACGCAGCGGCCGCGACGCCGCCGCTCGAGGCGCTCGTCAAGCTCGAGCAGGTCTACCTGATCCAGAACAAGATCTCACGGATCGAGGGCCTGACGGGAGCTGGGCTCGCGC
Source organism: Cystofilobasidium macerans (assembly GCA_014825765.1). NCBI lineage: Eukaryota > Fungi > Basidiomycota > Tremellomycetes > Cystofilobasidiales > Cystofilobasidiaceae > Cystofilobasidium > Cystofilobasidium macerans. Next base: position 31,628 of record MVAP01000068.1, on the reverse strand, counting down.
AGAACCTGCGCAGCTTGGAGCTCGGTGGTAACCGCATCCGGGTCAGTCCCGTGAGCTGCGCGCGCCACGCCTCGGTTTTGCGCTGATATAGATTTGTCCCGCTGCCCACTCGCAGGAAATTCAAGGGCTCGAGAACCTGGCAGCGCTCGAGGAGCTCTGGCTTGGAAAGAACAAGATCCGCTCACTCGAGGTGCGCCTCGCCCGGCTACATCAACCGATTCCACTCGCGTTGAACCTGACGCTGCCCCTACCACAGAACCTCTCGGCCTTGAAAAAGCTCAAAATCCTCTCAATCCAGTCGAACCGGATTACGGTTCTATCTGGCCTGGAAGAGCTCGAGAATCTCGAGGAACTGTACATATCGCACAACGGCATCGCTAAGATTGAGGGCCTCTCGCAGAACAAGCGGCTGCGCGTGCTCGACGTTGGCAACAACCGTATCGAGAAGATCGAGGGCCTCGAGGGTCTCGACGAGCTCGAGGAATTCTGGGCAAGCGGTAATCAAATCCCGGACCTGCGCTCGCTCGCGCACCTCGAGAAGAAGGCGAAGCTCGAGACCGTGTACCTCGAGGGCAACCCGTGCGAGACCAACGACCGTGGCGGCTACCGTCGCAAGGTGCGATTCCTGCCTTGCGCGCTCTACTCAAACTTTAGCAGACCGCTTCGCTCGTCGCTGACCGCGTCGTCTCGCTTCAAACTCATCACTACCTTACAGGTCATTCTCGGCCTTCCACAACTCAAGCAGGTTGACGCGACTTTCGTCCGCTAGAAAACCCTTGCTTAGACGGGGCTGCGCGCTGCGCACTTACGACCTGGTTCCGCAACTCACGACATCTCATGGCCGCTTGCTTGACGGGAGGCCCGGAGTCAGCGTGCTCAAACGTGGAGGTCGTGGAGCACGGGCATGGTATGCAGAGGTCGCTGGGTCAAGGGAATGTGGACAGGGCATTGCGGTCGCTCGAGATGGAAGCTGGAGTCATGGGGGTCGCTCGAGATAGTAGGCAGAAGAAAGGGCGATCAGGCTCAGACGGCAATCCTGTGCGGGGACCTAATAGGCCGAGCGGGGCCTTCGATGATGCGCCTCAGACGCTCGCGTTCGAGCTCCTGATGCTGGTACAGGAGTCCCTCGAGTCGGCTGATCGAAGGGTCGCGAGCCGCCGTCGTCGCCGCCCAAGCAGCGACCGTCCGGTCTTTGCTGTCGGCTGGCGTCGGCGGAGGTGTCGGCGGCTGGATCTCGTCCGACGAGGAGAAGGCCGAGACGGGGACAGTGGCCAGCCCCGAGCGCTTGAAAACGATTCCGAGGCTCGGAGCTGGATCGGCCGACGAGAGGCCTGACGGAGCGTGGTACTTTGACTGGCGCCGGCGTGTGAACATGCCCTTTAACACAGTTGAGGGAGACGGCGGCAAGCGCGGCACAGTGTTGGTGATCGGCAGGCGCGGGTCAAGGTCCTGGAGCAGCGTAGTTGCCGGATGGTAGCAGGTGGAAGGCGTAGATGGAACACCGGGCGTTGCATCCTGGCTGGAGAGCTTAGCCGTCGACTCAGTGACGGTCGACGAGGCGATGCCGTATAAGCTGCCGGTGGTCGCCGTTGATGGGTTCCGGGTTGCCCAGGCCACCTCAACAGGGAAGCGGCCGGTCGTCGAGGCATCCGTTGCGCTGGGCAGGCCGGAGATGCTCCGCCGGAACCGGGAGGCAAGAGGCGACTGCGCTCCAGCCTCGCGCAGCCGAGGCGTCCGGGCGTTTTGCGGGATAGTAGTCTCGACAGGGGAAGTGACCTGAATGATCAGTGGTGCACAACCCTTGCCGCGGCGTTCTCCAGGCGTCCCGCGTTCGGAGTGCTCATCAGCTTCAACCTCATCGCCGTAAATGCTGACGCCGGTCGTGTCGGCCGCCGTCGGCAGGTCGTTCAGCGTCTGGCGAGAGGAGGAACTCGAGAGCGTCGACAAGGGCTCGTCACTGCTCCCGACACTGGCGTAAAGCTCGCAGTTTTCGAAGTCATTCGGGCCGAAGTCGGTGCCGCCGGACGTAAAGCTAGATAAAGGCTGCCGAGAGATGGGCCCGTCGTTGATAGTGTTGTCAAAAAGATGCGAGCTGGCAACTGAGTCGCGCAGCGAGTCAGAGAGAAGCGGTCGAGAGGCCTGTCGGCGGACCGTCGGCAGCTCGCCGAGAAGGTCGGGCGTGGGCGCGAGCACGGCCCGGTCGGCATTGACGGTATATGTCGCCCTGACGGGAGGGTTTGAGAGAGTCGCTCGCCGAGATCGAAGAATGCGATGCTTGAGCGGGCTCTTGGCCAACAGCGGAAGCTCGGACGGCGTTGGCGGTGAAGGCAGGTACGAGATACTCGACCCGGCCGAGGAGCTGCGCAGACTCTGACCGACAACCTCGGCAAAGAGGCTTTGTCGCCAGGCTGTATTCGGCGTCACTGGCCGGCTGCCGGGCGCTGATGATGACGCAGAGGTCGATGACGGCAGGAGGTGGAGCTGGGTTTCGGGTCGAGCGAGACGGGCATTGCGCGAAGGGGTCGAGATGGCGACCGCCTGAGGAGGCGCTCCGACGACTTCGCAGAGGAGCTGCTCATCGTTGATGCTGAGATGAAGATCAGAAGAATGCGTCAGACAACTGAGGGACGAGGGGCCCGAGCGTGATGCGACTTACTCGTACGCGCCTACCGTGCGAGCACGAACCCTCGCCTTGCGCTTCTCGCGGAGAGCGGCGCTACGGACGCTCAACCCAGCGCTCGAACCACTCGAGCCAACGCTGTCGTTCCGCGCGAGAAGCGGCTTGATCAAGCCACGGCCCACCGGAGCAGGCGATGTCCGGTTCACGCGAGGCGTCTCACCGATACCACCACGTCGGCGGAAGGTCGAGAGATCAAGCTGGCTTTCGAGGAGTGAGGGCGAGAGCGAGGACAGCGACGAAGACAGCGGCTTGAGCTGCTCGGTTGAGGCGATGAGATTGGCATCGTTCATCCGATGATGAAGCATTGGAACAGAGTTCGTCGCCGGCGCAGCGACGATAGGGACGGCAGATGAAGCCGGCTCGAAGGCGACTGACGCCGCCGCAGGGAGGTCGATTGCAAGGGCATCAAACGACAGCTTTGGTAGGGAGGGGGTCGAGCGCTTAACGCGGACGCGGCGCTGGCTGGTCACCGCCAGTTGATCAACCGATTTGACAATGATGCCGTGAGGCGTTGGCGGGGTCCAGCCGTCTGGCAGCGATGGACTTGGGCGGCAGGCAGCAACCTCAGTCGGTTGGCCTGCTCCCGTCGATGAGGGCGAGGAAGGCGAAGAGTTTGGCTTAAGAATGCCCCTTTTTGGCATGAGGCCGGCTGAAGCGGAGGGTCCAGGTTCACTCTTACGAAGCACGAGCTGGGGCCGGACGACATTGCCTGGTGTCGTTGACGAGCGAGGCGAAGCTGGGAGGGAGCGAGTGGAGCTTTGACGGGCGCTGATGGGCGACCGGGGCGAGGAAGGCAGCGGGACGTCGATGCTGACCGGGAGATGGAGGACGAGAGGTGAGGGAGGGGCAGCCCTCGTTGAGGTGCGAGAGGCTAAGCGGATAGCCTTGAAGACCATCGAGTTCATGACGAGTCAGCAGCGGGACACGCCGAGGCAGGAAGAAGATCATGCGAGGGCCTGGAACGCACGGCGCCTTCCTTTTGATCGGTCACCGGCGTGCTGTTCAGAGGGCGTCGGGAGCCTGCTGCTGTCGCCACTGCCTGCCCACCGGCATTCTTGAGCCTGCACGACGAACAGAGCGGCCGAGCGTCGGCCATTTGGAAGGGTCGAGGTGAGAGGGTGGCCTTTCTAAAAAGTGGCGGTTTCGCAAGGGACCGCGAGGAAGGCAGGCGCGTCCGAGCAAGGCGGTTGGCGACTGCGCGGCTGGATTGAAGCGGAGCGGACGGGACGGAGAAGAGGTTGACGTAGCCAGACGCCGGGAAAATACAGGACGAGAAGATGGGAGGTGGTGCTGGTTAGGGATCAGTGAAGGAAGGAAGTGTCTGGTCGTCAGGGAGGAGGGAAGCTGTCGGCCCTTCGCTCGTCTCTTCGCACCTCGCCCTTCGCGCCTCCGCTCAGCCCGCCTCGACCGAAAAGTGAAAGAGGCGGGGTCGCGTTAGGCCATTGCTTGCTTCGATTCCGCGAGGGTCGCCATCTCGGTGGCGCTCTCTCGGGGAGTTCTCCCGCGCAGGAGTGAACATCCGAGGGCGAATAGCGCCTTCGGTCCCTGTCGACGCCTCGACCATTTGTTCCTGCGTCGACGCCACGAGGGCGGGCGTTTTGGCGATCAAGAGGGCCGGAGGCGGGGTCTGTCAGCAGCCCTGCTAAAGGGTTGACCATCGCCTTTGGCTCTTCGTAGTAGGAAGCTGGCGAGCGATGCTCCTTGCTGCCGAGTTGGCAGCGCCGAGCAGGGTCGAGGGCTGCGTTGCTCGCCTGTAGGGAGCTGGGCCGAGCAACAAGCCGCTTGATGCGGGCTCTTCTCGGCTCCCCTGGCGTCGCCCTTCACCTCCACCGACTCGATCGCACCTCTCCGCCGCGCCTTCTCCACGCCTCGCTCGGTCGGCGCCCCAACCTTGCTTGACCGCAGAGGCCGGTCCCGTCGATCCCTCTTTTTTCTGACGGGAGCAGAAAGGAATAGACGAGATGTGAAGGCTCGAGAGGGCGGCTTGCGGGGCCGGTTGCCTGCCTGCTGGCGGCTGTCTGCAGGAGGGCCTCCCCTGCCGGCCCCAATCTGCCCTACCCAACAGAGGGAGGGGAAGGAGATGGCGGCTTTATGGTCGCTCCTGCGACAGTAGTGCGTGCGCAGTGGAGTACTCGCCCGCATGCGGACATGGATCGGCAACGAGGTCCATTGCAGGGAGCATCGCTCCCCGTATCCGTGGCGCCTGCTGCTCGCTGGGGGGACGACTCGTTCATGGTTTCGACCGAGCTGTAAGGAGGGGTAGGTATCTTCGCGGGGTTGTACCGAAGATGGCGAGCTGATGTGTGGCTCGGCAGGAGGTCCCCAAACGACCGGGTGGCTGATCGCTTAGGCGAGCACTCCTAAACGTCACCTTCCCGCTGCGCTCCTCGTTTGCTTGGTCTTTTGGAGGCTGACGGAAGGGGTCGCGCAGTGTGCGGGCAGAAGGTTGGCGACTAGAGTGGGAAGGCGTCATAGAGATGGACAACCGGTCGCACAACATGCGCGAGCGGCTGTAGGACTAGGGGCGTGAAAGAGACGAGATGTAAAGTAGCGGAGAGTCAATCTAGATTCAGAACAAAGGGTGTTTTCGAAGATGGAGACGAGAAAGGATGAGGGAAGGGATCGTTAAAGACGTCAAAGGGAAAGCTAATGAAGAGAGGGCGGAAAGCTGAGGGTCCGTGTATGGAGGCTGCTCTATCGCAGGGCCCAGCGAGGGTCAAGCGTGCGCGCGCAGGTCGGAGTGTAAGGGGGGTCGTTATGGAAGAGGGGGGGGGGGGGGGGGGCGCCAGAAGGGAAGAGGCGAAGTCGAAGAAGAGGTCCGGAACGAGCGTCGAGCTCGGACTCCGTTGGCGATGTGTTCGTCGTGAGGCGGATCAGAAGGTTGACCAATTGTACTGAACGCGCTCGGCCGACGACTCGTCCTCGGGTACGGTCGAGTTGGACTGGGGCGAGATGTTTGGCGGCTGCGAGGGCGGCGACTGCTGCTGCTGCGAGCTCGCGGCCGAGTCATGGCTACCCTGACGCCGACGGGCGGCCGGCGGCGGCTGCCGGAGGTCGTCCTCCTTGACAGACGAGGATGAAGCGGACCCAGCGATGCTGCCCTGCCTGCTGCGTGACCCGGCGCTGACGCTTCCGGCCGACGACGACGAAGGCTTCATCCGAAGCTGGGATCGCGAGCGGACGACGACGGCCTGATGAACGTTGGGATCAAAGACGGGGCCGTCACGTCGGGCGTAGGCGAGCGGGAACTCGCCGAGCGGGCCGTCCATCCAGGGCTCGTGGGGGGTTGCGGCCGGCGACCGCGTGCCAAACGGCGAGGGCGCTGGAAGGGAAGCAAGATGGAGCCGTGGCAAAGCACCGTTACTGCCCGTGACGCCAGTCGTCGAGGAGGATGAGGGCAGGGCGTTGGATAGCCGGGGCGAGGTGTTGGCGGAAGCAGATGGAAAGAGGGAGGCTGCGGCGGGTGACAGCGAGCGATTGCGCGAGCGGCTGCTGCTGTTGGGGTCGGGCGAGTCGAGCCCTCGTGAGCCAAAGCCGGCGTTGACGTCGCAAAGCTGGATGGCGTCGGCGAGCGACTGAAGCGGTTGCAGGGCCGCATTCAGGTCCTTGCCACCGCCGCCGCCGCCAAGCTCAGCGCTCGACGTCGTCCGGAGGGGCGTCGTCGACCGGGCCGAAGACCGTCGCGAAGCAATGGTCGGCCGCATGCAGGCCGGGCTCGAGAGCGACTTCTTGCAGTCGATGCAGACACGCGAGGTGACGACGGCGACTTGGCGCGTCGGCGTCGTCGCGGCCGCGGCGGCAGTGGTTGAAGAAGGGACGGCTGAGGCGGTCGGCGTGCCAGAGCCACCAGTGCCGGCGTCCGAGAGGGGCGGCGTCGGTGGGCGCGATGAGGCGGCCGAGGCAGAGCCAGAAGCAGTGGCGGAGAGCGGGGCGCCGAGCAAGTGAGAGGCGGCTGTGAAGGACGACGAAGGCGAAGGGTTGCGCGACTGGAGCGGCGATGTCAGGGCCGAGGCAAAGGTCCGCGGAAAGAGGAGCGGGTGGGTCTCGGCCGTGCATGACGAGCAGAAGATTAGACCGCATCTGTTGATGGGAGGAAGAAGGGTCGTCCGGTTAGCGTTGCGGCCGAGATGCTCGGGGTGGGCTAAAGGGTCCGAGAGGGAGAGCCCGGACCGGACCGGCGACAGCGGGTTAGGCGACTCACTTCCGGCAATGGTGCTTGCGAGCCGTGAACATGCCAAAGCGGACGTTGCAGCCGTCGCGGTCGCAGACGTCGGCGTCGGCGTCAGCCTTCCAGAGGGCCTTAGGTAGGGCGGCGTGCGGCTCCTCGAGCATGAGGCTGACGGTCGAAAAGAACTGGGAGCCATTGGCCGTCGCCGGCGTCGGCGGGGCGGTCAGCGGCGCCCCGGCGGCGACCTCAACCGTGTGCGACGAGAAGCCAGACGAGCCCGGCGTCGCGGGCGTGCTAGCCGTTCCATAGGCGAGCGAGTTGGCGGGCGAGGGCGAGCGGATCGAGGAGGAGGACGAGAGGGTCGGCGTCGAGGAGCCGTCGCGCGGCGCGGCTGCTGCTGCGGACGACGGGTGGCGGCCATCCGGCGGCGAGACCGAGGACGACGTCGACGGCGCAGGCGAGGCTGGAGGAGAGGTCAGAGGCAAGCGAGGATTGGATAGACGAAGATGGGGAAGCGTCGGGCGAGCGACGGGAGAGGGACGGACGTGGAAGCCGGCAGCCGGTAAGCCCTCTTTTCCATTGGCCCGAGCTGACCAAACCACGCGCGGCGCACGCTGGACGACGAGAGGGGGGAGGGTGACGATCCCGCCGCGCCGCTCGTCTCCGCTCAACGAAGAAGGTCGACGCACCATTACGATCTGGTCTCCGGCCCTGACGGACCGATGCCTGCGAGAGCTCGCGCCTGCGAGCCTCCTTGGAGCCCTTCTCGGGCTGAACGCGGCGCGGGCCGGCCCGCTCGGCTTCGGTCAGGTTCGGGTCGGCGAGCGTGGGCTGAGGGCTGAGCGTCGCCGGCTTGGCCAGCGTCAGGAGGGCCATGGCGGCGGGCGAATGCTATTGGGAGAAGGAGAAAGAGAGGAAAAGAGGGGCTGCTAGAGGGAGGAGGAGAGATGAGGAGGGAAAGGGCGGGTGGGACGAGCTGGGTTGAGGCAAGCGGGAGGCGAGGGGGGACGACGGGGGGGGGGCCTCGGTGGCGGCCGTGCGGAGAGCGCAGCGGCGCCGGCGTGCGGGCGGGACCAGCGGCGAGAGATGGCTGCTGCGCGACTCTGATCTCGATCGCATCCTGCCTCTTTCGGCTGCCCGACGGCGGCCAATTTCCCTCTCGCTCATCACGCTTCGCGCCGTCTGGCACCTGTCTGCGGGGTCGGGCGAGTGGACGGAAGGCGATCGGCCAGAGGCGTTTCGCCCGGCGACGGCTACGCTAGCGTCAAGTCTCGAGAAGGTCTACGAGACGCCGGCGTCCGTCGAAAGAGACAGAGCGAGCGAGCGACATGAAAGCAGCTCTGGCAGGGACGAGGTCGTGCAGCAAGTTCAAAGAGCCGCCGCCCTGGCTACTGCCGACGGACGAGGACGGCCGCGCCGCCTTGGCCTGGCTGTCCGGAGGCTTGGGACGACGACGGAGGCAGCGCGCTCGCAGGCGCACGCGAGCGAGGGCAGTAGGGCCGAAGAGCAGGCGGGCGCCGCCGGACCGACCCACTCCGTCAACACCTCGACGACGATCCTCCCCTCGACTCAGCCACGACGCTAGCAGCAGCAGCCGACGACATCGCCTGTCACTAGCGCAGAGAGCCAGCAGCAGCATCTCTCCATCGCACAAACGACCCGACCGACCGGAGAGCCCTTCTAGTCCCCGAGCGATCCACGCCGGATCGCAGCAGCCGCGCGGGTTGCATCTGCTTCCTTCAACTTCTCCCTGCCCCGCCCTTCGCACCCTCGCCCTCTCTTGCCCCGCTGCACGGCCACCCCGCCAGCCTCCGAAGCTCGCCCGTCCGCCTCGCCGCTGCCCATCACCTTTTGGCCCGGGGCCCGACTAGCAATCAGCACCGCTCGACCGACCAGCGCCTCTTCCGGCCGACGCCAGGCCGTCCCCATCTCTCCTCCCTTCTTTCCGGAACCGACCGTACGTGCTCAGGCTCAGCATGTCCGCCGCCTCGCCCATCACCTCGGTTGCGCCGCCATCGTCCTCTCCGATCACCTCGGTCGCGCCCCAGCAGTACCCTTCCTACCAGCAGCAGCAGCAGCAGCAGCAGCAAGGCGCCCTCCTCGCCCGGCTCCACCTCGATGTTCGGTCCGAGCGCTTTGTCGTCGACCGCGAGCGGCTCATGAGCCTGCCCGAGTCGGTCCTCCTCTGCCTGTTTCCTAACGGACTCGTCCTCTCCCGGCCGGCCGGGATGGGCATCGACGACTCGGAGGGCGAAGATGTCTACGGTGTCGACGTGCGTCGCCTGCTCAGCCAGCCCCCTTAGCTTTATCCCTCACACGTTGAGGGACAGCAGCTGACGACGACTCGCTGCCTGATTGCCACGCCCAGTTTGACCCCCGGGCGTTCCGCTTCGTGCTCGACTTCTGGCAGAAGGCGACCGATGACTTCTACGGCACGCCGTCGCACCCGGGCGGCCTGCTCCCCGCCCAGCACGCGCTCGTCCAGACGGGCGCCTGGGACGACGCGCCAGCCAACCCGCTTCTGCTCAAACAGGGCGTCATCGTTCTCCGCGAGGAGCTCGAGTACTTTGTCATCCCTCCCGCGGACGGAAAGGCGCGGACCGACGTCGAGGGTAACGCTAATGGCGAGCTGCTCCGGCTCAAGAGGGTCGCCGGCCAGGGCTTGCTTGGCCGTCGACAGATCTTCACGGCGCTCCAGCGCAACGTCAACAAGGAGAACAACGTCGCCGAGCAGCACCTGATCGACATGCTTTGCATGTCGTGCGTCCTTGTTCACCCAATGGTTTTGCTGCTGAATGTGAGACTGACGCCTGGCCACTCCTTTCGATCGACCACGCCGACAGTGGCTTCGACCGCGACGACACCTGGGGCCACCGCGACCTCGAGCCGGCTCGCTGCTCCATCTCGTCGATTGCGCTCGTCCTCCTCAAGACTGGCATCGTCCACCATGCCAGCTCGAAGCCAGGTCAGCCCAAGGTGACGCTCGACCAAGCCCAGATGGTCACAGCGCAGAAGCTGCTCCTCTTCTGGCGCAAGCCGGCGAGGAAATGCTGGTGGGACGGCGTCGAGCTCGAAGTAACGGATGGCGAGGAGGGCGCAGGCGGCGTGCCGGGCGAGACGGTCAAGGTCTGGGCGAGACGGGTGTGGACGCTCGAGCTCAACATCGTGCGTGCCGTCCGCCTTCCTCTGTGGCGCATCACAGCTCGCCGGTAACATCAGGTTGACCGTCCTCCCTTTTGCGACCCCCTTTCTAGATCTGAACGAGAGCCCGCCGCCTTACATTTCTCGAGACCCGCCGTCTTGGCGGGCTATTACGCCACTTTGCTCGGGCCGGCATTTGACTCCGCCGGTTATGGACCTCGCTTGAGCGGGCACGTCGCTGCGGCGGTGCGTCGCGCATGCGCACTTCCGCCGCAGTGGCCCGCACCATCGTGTCATGGCTTGTCACTCGTCTTCTTCCAGCCCGTTGTATCCCGCCCCGCCGCCTGCCGGGCGCGCGCATTCTTTACGACCCCTCCATCTCCATCATCTCCCGCGATCCGTCTGCTGCGGGCCCTCCTTTCTTGATACCCCTCTTGCCTCGCCGTTGGCCCCGCCCGCTTTCCGATCCCCACCCTCATGCTTCACGATGATTTCCAGTCTCTTTGCTCGCACATGGGAGTTTCTTTGCCAGGATGCTGACGCCAGCCTGCTGTCGCCTAGCGAGGATGGAGCGGGCGGCCGATCGACGGTAGCGCCCGCCACGCGGCGGCAGCCCCTATTCTTGATTTCGACCCTTCACCCCACGCTCGACACAGCATCGGTCAACATGCGCCTGCCGCAAATGCCTGGAGCTCCTTCCGAAGGGTTCCGCAAGCCGCCGCTCTGCCAGCAGGCCATCACCCTCTTCTCGTTGCTTTCCTTTCTCTTCCATTCTCGCGCCCCCACCTACTCGAGGTCCCTCAAGCCTGTCGCCGAGCCGCCCTTTCATCGTATGTGCTCCCCCCGCTGTGATTTCAGAGGTCCGTGACCTCGCCTTTTCACCAGTTCGGAGTTCCTGACGACCATGCTCGCCCTCCAGCTCCTTTGTGGCGGTGATGCTGTCTGGTCGGCGTCACTCCCTGCCAACCTCCCTACTCGACCCTACCACCTCGAGCTCCAGCAACGGCCACATGAATAGCTCGAGCTCCCACCGAGGCTCACCGATGCCCAGCAGCACCGCTGCGCTTGGCCCGCTGTACCTTGGCCTAGAGGTTGCTCTTGACCGGATCCGTGCGATCCTGCTCGACGGCGAGCTTGGAGTCGTCCAGTGCGTTGAGGTCGAGCTTGACTCTCTCCCAGCTAGCAAACCGTGCGTCTCCATTGCATGTCGTGATGTTCCGCTTCGAACTACTCCGAGAGACTCACCGCCGAGCACCGCTCGTGCGCTTTGCAACTTGTGCGCCATCAGGACGACTGGCGGACTCTGGCGCTCACCAGGGGGCAGCGCGAATCAGCCGCTCAACCTCGTTCTCGCTGGACTCGATCACGTAATCGAGCGGCTCAGCATGACCTGCGACCTTGACCGGGTGGCATCCATTGGCGGCTGTGCCCACGTGCGTACTCTCACCGGCGTCGCTTAAACTAGACGTTGAGCTGGAAAGCTGATGTCCTTTTGTCCTCCGTGACGTCTGTCCTGTAGAGCGCACTCGTCCTCCTCACTTGCGACTTCGCGCCAGCACTCGCCGCGATCCCCATCTCATCGGCACTGCAGGCATATTTCGACACCTCAAATGCTTTCGTTACCCCAAGCGTCATGACGGCACTCGACACAACAACGGCCAGTCAGCGCTCGGTCCTCCTCAAGGCGACAGCATCCAGCCCATCCGGCCATCAGGCTTTTACGAACCCGCTCCTCCTCCGGTCGGGCGCCGTCCAGCTCCTGAGGCTGCCTTGGAAAAAGGCTGAGCACATCGTCTCGCTTGCGGGGCTGGTCGAGAGCCTGCTCGTGGGTGAGTCTCTCGGCTGGGAGGAAAGTACGGCGGTCGAGGTCAGCGGTCTGTGGGACACGCGGAAGGGCGAGTGGAGCGCGACCGCAACCGACCTCGTCGCCGGAGGGCCAGACGCTGGTTTCGCTCTGCGAGAGCGGCTCGGCACAGGTATTCGACAAATTGGCAGCCAGTCAAGTGGGTTGGTCAGCCTTTACTTCCAGGAGCGCTTCGGCTTTGCACCGATGTGCAAGGTCGCCCCGTGTGCGCTCGATCCTTTCTTGTGACCCTCGTATGCTCGATGCTGATGTTTTCTTTGTGTCCGGGCAGTCGTGCCGCAGAGTTTGGCCTCTCACCTGTCGCTTTGCCCTGCTGTCGGCGACGTTGCGCTATCACTTGATGTCATCGACACGCTTTCCTTTCCACTGCCGAAGGATCCGACCCCGTCGTTGCTCTACCAGACGATCCCTCACCCGGCACTACGTTCGGATGAGAGGCCGCGTTTCATCGGCCTGCTCTCCACTTGCAACGGGCATGTCGCGCGCATCCAGGCGCGGCCGACCGACTGCTTTTGATCGCTTGAGCGCAGCACTGACATCATCGCGGCTCATTCTCCGTACCTGTGTCCTCAAGACAAAGGCCACGTACGCCAATGCGAGCTGGCACGTGTTCGGCCAAATGGTCCACCCGATCGTCCCGCCCGGCGGCAGTCTCGGCTTCGACGACAAGCTCTTCACCTTCTGCTGGTGGGTCTTTTGCAGTTGCGGAGTCTTGGCCGTTACCTGACACATTTTATCTCGCCCGGTCGCTCACAGGCCGAGTAGCGACGTCCACCCCTTTGGCGTTGCTGAGGGCCACGCCCGCTTCGAGAACGGCATCGCGACGAACGAATTTCGCGACCAGCGCGCTAACCCGCGGTGCGTACAAGAAGATCGTGCACTCCGCCATCACCCATATTTTGATGGTAATTCTGGTCTTCCCCTAGCTGCCTCATAGAGTCGCAGCTTCTCTCGCTTCGAGCGCGCTACTCGGCCATCCTCAGCGCTGAGGCGTGTGGCCGAGCGACGCTCGACCCTCCGTTGCGTACGGCGCTCAGTCTTGGCTTCGATCCCTTCGATGAGGCGACGACGCCCATGCGTGTTTTCGTCGCAGAGAGCCCAATGCAGGCTTGGTAAATTTCTTCCCACTTCACGTAGCCCTCCCGAAGACTGACGAGGTTTTCTTTTCTAACAGCCAGCCAATTATGGGCGTCCTCGCAGACATCTTTGGAGCGCCCGTATCAGGCGGACACCGGCACATTTCGCGTGAGACTGAGGGCGACGTGCCTGCGAGGAAATCTTCCGCGGCGTCCATCGGCTGCGCCTACCTCGGTACGCCTGCCTTCCAGCTTAGCCAAGTACTCGCACTGTGGGCGCATTTCTCTAACGGGGTGCCCATGCTTAATCGGTAGCCCGCTGGGCGGATGTCGCTGCAACAGACCAGACCTTTGAAATCTTTGTCCTGTCGCTGCTAAATGCACGCTCCACGCCGAGCTCGCGACCTCATCTTCGCTCTCGCCCCTCACGGTCGTCCCTCTCGAACGGCTCGGCTGTCACCCTCGCCGCGATCCATGAGGCGGCTGGCTCGGGCGATGACGACCTGCTTACCCCGCCGCGAAAGTCGCCGTTGCTTCACCGATCGAAATCTGCCCACCACCTTTCGCTCCTCCAGAACAGCGGCGGCTCTGCGTACGGCCGGCATTCAGCGGCGACGATGGTGCCGATAGCGATCTCCGACCAAGATGCCCATCGGGCCTACTGCTCGATGCTGCCAGAGTTTCTGCGCCTAGAAGAGCTCTTCGTCAAAGGCCTCATCCACCCGCCACCGATTTGAACGGCTCATGTCCTCCTCCCTACCTTTCTTGCTTCTTCGTCTGACTCCTCCTGTCCATCTCGAGTCCACTTCTCGCTTCACACCTTTTGTAGAGTAGATCGCCGGCCGCCGCGCCTCTCGCGCACATTCACAGGTGTCATCCCGTCGATCGTCGCGACTGTTCTTTGTCACTGCCAACGCCACTTGACATACCCTCTTGAAGATCACCGATCCACCAGCGCTGAAGGCTGCGAGACCCTGCCGGGCCAGATTCGACGCCTGTCTCTGGCCGGGCATAGTCAAAGCGTGCGAGAATTGACCGGCCAGCGAAAATGTAGGGCAGGTAAAGAAGCGCGTCGTCGTGCATGGCAGCAGTCGGGAGAACTGGCGTCAAGGCAGGCGAATTATTCGCAAGATCCGGCTCGGCGGGAGATTGTGACTCGCGATTTGGCGGCAGCTGAGCAGGAAACCAGAGTGGAAGACCCATTTCCTCGGATCTTTCGAGGCGCAGGGTGAATGTGGGGTTAACGTGAAGGTCAGCGGCGCGGCTTCTACGGATGAGGGAGCCGCCGACTTACGCCAAGATATCGCCTTCCCATTCGGAGCAGGCATAGAGCCGCATGTCGATGCTGACCTCGGCGTCGACCTCGCCAGGGCCAAAAACAACGCGGCCGCGGTAGGAGAGGTCGGTCGCTCGAATGCCGGCCTCCTCTTGAAGCTCGCGCAGCGCCGCGGCCGCAACCGACCGATCCGATGGCTCGACCTTGCCGCCAAAGCCGTTCCATCTGAGCGACCGAGACGAAAAGAGCATATCAGCTTAGAGACCGACGGCTGCAGGTCGTTCGGTCGCACATGCCGGCGAAGGCGCCGCGCTGCTTGAGGCCGAGGAGGACCTGCGATGGCCGAGCTCGAGTAGAGTCAGCTTGCTGGCGCGAACGTCGGACAGCCGCGACGCACCCTCGGGCCGTCTTCGTCCGCGTCAGGCTTCGGCAGGACAAACACGAGCGTGTATATCTTGAAGGCACGTATCGGGGTCCAGGGCTCGTCTGATCCAGCGCTAGCCGACGAGAGAGACGAGCTCATGTTGAGCGTCGACGATGCCGGGACATCTACAAACGGGAAGGGTGGCAGCTGTTGCAGACGCGGGCATGGTGACGAAGGAGACATCGCATGTCCCTGCGTCTAGGTCAGGGCAAGCTGCTGATGGTTGTTGAGCGATGGTCGGCGTCGATCGAGCTCTAACGCGAAACGACAGCTGCCCGCGGGCAAAAGGGGCCGCCCAAGGCCTAAGCCGCTTCTTGACCGCACTGCCATTCAGCAGCTGCGATACTGATGAGTGTCAGAGGTGACCGGTCAGGAATGCCTACAAGCGACACGAGTGGAGCAGCGGTAACCACGTCGTATGCAAAAAAGCGCAGGGCCAGAGGAATAGAGCGCCGTCCATGGTTGGACTTCTACACTCCTGCAGGCTCAGGGAATCAAAAGGATGGAGATACTGGGAATCGAACCCAGGCTAATCACTAATCGGATCGAGATAGATGCGAAGCAATTGTCGTAACCACTTGACTATATCCCCAATTGACTTGTAGTCAGTTGATGGACGTGGCTCGGAAACAAAATCTATAAACTTAACTCGAGTTCCCTTGCCTGAGTTGCCTGAGTTGCCTGAGTGGCCTGAGTTGCCTGAGTTGCCTGAGTTGCCTGAGTGGCCTGAGTTGCCTGAGTTGCCTGAGTTGCCTGGGTTTGACTTGTAGTCAGTCGATGAAAGCTGCCGGCAAACAGGGTTTATAAACAGCAAATAGTTTCATACCTTGTCGCAAAGACATGTCATCCGTGTTTCTGCTAGGCTTGCCTCGTCGGGTCGCCAGCGGCCGGCGCGTCTGCATACGACGCGACGTTCGCTCGACCCTCAGATGGAATGATGACGTGCCGTGGCCAATGGGGTCTCAACAACGGACTCTTTGGCATGACAACGGATGCCCATCATTCGGGACATGTGCAATCGAGAGAGGGTCTCAACACGCTGTCACAGGAGCGCAAAAATGAGAGGGGAGGGGCCAGCCCCGCGCGCGACGCGAATGATGCTCGACGTCGAGCTGAGGACGAGGCGCGCGGCTTATGGGTGGCTCATGAAAGCCTTGCTCACTCAAGCCGGTCCTTCGTCCATCCCGTTCGGCGCTAAGAGCGCCCGACCTTTGAGATGCGATGCCATTCCAGATCTTGAGTAGTCGTGGGACGAGAATGCTTCGATGCGAAGTGCGACTGAACGTCTTGCGACGGCCGGTGCCCGCCGGGCAAGGCACCTAGGGATCCTGAACGGATCATGGCGGTGGCGGCGTCGCTCGTGCCGCTCGGCGCGCAGCATCAGCGAAACCGCCTCCGCCCGAGAGTCGAGGCCTGGATCGCGAGATGCCCTTGAGGCGACTGTGGAAAACGCAGAGCGCGATACGTGTCAGCGGTCGAGCGGTGGATTTACGCATTCTGGCTAAAGACTGACGGCGGAGGACGTGCTGCGAGTCGCGCGCGAGTTTTCGCGAGCCAATAAGTGTAGGTTTGATCTGTCGTGAAGCAGAGAGGCCCTTGGCCATTACTAGTGAATAAGTACGTCGGCCGCTGCCAGAAAATGGTGCGAGACGCACGAAGCGCCCGTGTTCGCTCCACTCTTGCCGCTCGGTTGCGCTCTCGAGCCTTGGGCAGCTCGGCTCGAAGTCGAGCGAAGGCCGCCCGCTTTCGCCGGACCTTGTCAAAGTGAAGAGCGATCGCCAGCGTCGCGCGGCTCTCCCATGCAAAGAGGGCTCGGTCGAGGATGTTGCGTTCGCGAATGGCAATCACCTCGGCCTCCTGCAGCACAACAGAGGCACAACCAGATAGTTAGCAGGCGGCCTTGCTTCAGCCGGAGGAAGGAACCCACGATGTCGCGCAGGCGAGCCTCCTTGAGCTTGTCGGTCCATGCCCGGAAGGTCGCACGCAGCAGTTTGATGCGCTCTCGATCGCGTCGCACGCGATCGGCCGCTTTGCGCTCAAGCGACTCGCGCTTGCGGGCTAACCAGCGATGCAGCATCTTGCGGACGAGACCTGTCACAGGTCGAATAGATGATGAGTGTTAGCGCAGGCATTGCGAAGTTCACATTAACGCGGAGGGGGTTCGACTGACCTTCAAGATGAACGTCGCGAAAGCTCTGCATGAGGGAGAGCTGCTCGCCGTGCTTGACGCACTCGGCCGTCCACTTGGCGAAGGCACGAATTTTGATTGCCCTTTCGTGTTTGCTGATAGCGGTTTGGCGGGTCGCTTCCAGCGTCCCGAGGCGTGCTCGCCAATGCGAGACGAACGAGAATAAAAAGTGCTGCAGGCACGACGATCAAGATCAGCTCACGATGCGTGCAACTTGAGGCCGTCGGGCACTGACCTGCTCTGACTTGGTGCGTGCCACAATCTCGGTTTGTTGAAGCTGCTTGTTTCGATGAAGACGCGCCCGCCACTCTATAAATGTCGGTCGGCGTCGTTCATCAGCTTGGTTGGCCTCGCATAAGAGCAGGACGCAGAAGGACGTACCGCCGAACCACTCCCGAGCGACCGTCCGGTCGGCAAACTGGTCAGCAACGTTCTTGAGGGCCTGTGACGTGGGCAAAAGGTCAGATAACATGGGTCGACAACGACGGAGATCCGATGCAACCTACAGCTTTCTCGGCGAGGCCCTTCCTCAGCACGCCAACACCAAGTTTGAGGAGCGCTTTTCGGCGCATGTCTTTGGCGAGCGAGGATTGAGCGCTGGCAAGAACGAGATGAATTAGAAGCAGAAGCAGCCCCGCAATGCCACGAT
Organism: Cystofilobasidium macerans; assembly: GCA_014825765.1. Taxonomy (NCBI): domain Eukaryota; kingdom Fungi; phylum Basidiomycota; class Tremellomycetes; order Cystofilobasidiales; family Cystofilobasidiaceae; genus Cystofilobasidium; species Cystofilobasidium macerans. The sequence continues at coordinate 14,162 of MVAP01000068.1, read as the reverse complement.
GATCAATGGACTTACGCTGCCGCCTGCCATCGACCCAGAGAACCTCGGAGGAGCCGCCGTCCGACAGCAAGAGAGACGATGCCCTCGGCCACTTGTCGTCTGGTTCTACTTCGCCAAGCCAAAAAGGCTGCCTGAAGGATACTTTCCCTCGACTCGGCCTCCCATACTTCAAGCCGCGCCTTGAGATTGGCCTGTGTTGTGCGCCGTGCGACCCAGCGTTGGAATCCGCTTTGAAGGGCCTTCATCGCGCGATGATCGTCTGCCACTCGACTGAGTTGAGCGTCTCGCCATCGTTCCAGGGTTTTGCGCTTCAGCCGCTCAGCCTGCCGGCCACGGATGAGTTGCTCGCGCTTTGCAAGAGAGTGCTGCCAGCGAGCTTTTCGTCGATCCTCCCACTTCGTCCGCCAACGCAGCCACGTCTTGCCCTCGGTCGCTCGGCGCTCGCCTTCAACGACACGGGCCCAGGCGTCCTGTCGAGCACGATATGCGTCGACCCAGGTAGCGAAGCTTTCAATCAAGAGTGATCGTGCGGCGACTTGTGATGCGAGCAGCGCCAATGACTGGCGCTTGAGCAAAACTTTATGCCAATGGGAAAGCGTCGATCCGAGGAGAAGGAAGGCGCGTGCTTGGTCGATCTGAGCGGCCGTTGTCTGTATTGGGATGAGAGGCAAATGAGTCAGACCAGAAGGATTGGCTCACTCTCAGAGGAGCCGACGCACCGTCACCCACTCGCGCCCCTTGCGCCAGACGTCCCAGCAGCGACCCATCAGCCCAATGTTGTAGAAAACGTCGGCCCTGCGCTCATCCTCGCGTTGGCGGGCGCGCTCTTCGTCCTCGCGCCGCAGCTCTTCTTCGATGGCCGCTCGCGATTGCGAGACTCGTTTCGGCAGCGGTGCTGTAGGCGGCGGCGGTAGGGAGACAGCCAACATATGATGCTGGCCCTGGATCAGTCGGCGGGGCGTTGGCTCGTGCAGCCTCGGTTGGGGAGGGACGACGGAAGACGGCCGAGGCGGGGGTCGCCGGCGAGCCAGAGGCGTGCTCGTTCGAAGCGGTGGGCTAAGGCTTCGCGTGCTGAAGGGCCCAGCTTGGGACATAGCCAGTCCGTAGCCGACGGCCGATTGGGAGGCCTGCTCATCCTCATCATACTCGGTGTCAATTATGGTGCTGTCGGCGAGGCTCTGGCTAACATCAAAGACGGGCGAGGATCGGGCTGACGAGGATGAGGCGAGCTCGCGCGAGTCTGAAAGCCAGCGCGCCCAACGCTCGCCCCAGTTGCTGCCCGGGATCGAGCCGAGCTTGAGGATGAAACGATAATAGCTGCACGAGGTGTCGGGCAAGTCTGGCAGTCAGTCAAGCCGACGTTGGCGGCCAGAAGCGACGCTCGCACGACGTACACAACATCGTCGGCAGGGTCGAGCCCGCAAGCCTGAAGGACGTCGTTGTAGGCCTTGAAGACCTCGATGAAAGAAGTAGAAGACGGCCCAGCCGAGCGGATGATGTTCGCGACGAGATTGAGGTTGAGCTCTGGCGCTGGCGGCCCGCCCATTCCAGCGAGATGACGGAAGACGAGGTGATTGAGGTCGAGGTCGAGGTCGATGGTCGAGGTTGGGGGAGACCGCGCAGGCGCAGCTGGCAGCTGCGACGCGTCTCCGAACTCACGACGCAGCGCAGGCGCGTAAGCCACGACGAGGTCACTCAAAGCGGACAGCAACGGCTCAGAGGTCACTCGCGAGAACGGCAGAGGGCTGACACGGCTCACGAAGGCCTGCAGTAAGATCAAGACATGCAATTGGGGCGTTGATGGGGGTGTACATGGGAGCCTAGAGATGAAGGAGACCACTAGAGGATCACGAGGGACAGCAGAAAAGGAGGGTGAAAGAGAGGCCCGGCCGGGTCGACAGGTGTACGAGGAGCGAACGGGAAACGGAGAGAATCCGGGGAGAAGGATAGCACGAGTGGAGGCGAAAGTCAATCTACTCCTCTCCGATCTTAGGTCTGTGAAGTGAAGGGGTCGTCGTCAGTCTCGAGTGGCGAGGAGCAGGGGCGAAAAGAAGGGCGGGGGAAGGGACGCACGCAAGATAGTACTTGATGTGGCCCTGCTCGAACTCAAAGGCGACCTGCAAAACACAGAGAATGGGTCAGTCGAGTGCGAGCCGAGTTAAGGCCACAACAGGTCAACGCACGAGCAGCGGGATCTCGTTCATAAGCTGAAGGGAGACCTTGGACGCGAGCGGAGCCGACTTGGCGAAGTTTTGAAGATACTTGAGCGAGAAGGTAAGGGAGACGGCTTGCGAGAGCCGGATCTCGACGCCGACCTCCTCATCGTCGTCCTTCTGCGGGAGGCAAGGTAAAAAGCGCGTCAGCATGAAAGTCCCGCAAGAAGTCGTGAAGCTTGGGTCGAGCCGGCGAACCTTCGCCTTCTTGGCCTTCTTTGTCGGGCTCCCCGAGCCGTTCGCCTTGCGCTTCTTAGCTGCCGGCTTGGCCTCCTCATCGTCAACCTCTGCAGTGCGTCGGTCATGATTAGCGCTGAAATGCACAGTGGGAGCGTTGTTGAGCTGATCGAACGCACCAATCTCGCTCTCATCGCCGCCCTCCTCCTCGTCGTCCTTGGCAACCTCGTCGTCATCGTCGTCATCCTTCTTCTCCGTCTTGACTTTGACGGCGTCCTCGTCGTCCTCGTCGTCCTCGTCCTTGACCTCGGCCTTAATCTTGCCGACGCTCGTCGGCTTGAGGAAGACGCTGCCGGCTCCAATCTCGCCTTCGGCCGAGAAGCGGACGCCCTCCTTAGTCACCTCAATCTTGACCGACTCGCCAAGGACGGTCAGATCGCGGCAGATCTTCTGGAACTCGCCCGATGACATGGTCACCTCGGCGTCGTACGACGTGTCGGGGATGCCGAGATGCTCCTGGTCGATGTCCATCAACTTGATCTCGTACTCCTGCAAAGCGGGATGCGGGCAGACGCGTCAGTTACGAGGATTGACGAAGCGAGGGCGACTGGAGCAGGAACGCACTCCAACGCGGTCGGCACCTGATCAGGGCGAAGGTCAGGAACGCGTCAATATCGAGCTTGAGCAAGCTAGCAGCGAGCTCGGGTCGTCACGCACGGCTTGCCTCGAACATGAGGCCTAGGCTGTCGGCGTCATCGGCTGCCTTCAAGGTGACGATATCTGTGTCGTTGGCACACTTGAGGATCTTGGTCAACGAGGCGAGCTGCAAGATAAGGGTGGTTGAGCCAAGGTGGAAGGATGGATCATCAGCGACGACGACGCGACGCGCGGGCAAAATGGAAGGCAAGGCAAGATGACGAGGACGGACGTTGATGCCAAGGGGCATGCTCCGATCGCAGCGGTAGTTCTCAAAGCCGCTCGCCTTAAGCAAAACCGATACGAGAGCGACGTGTGAGTTGTCCATCGCTTGGAGCGACTGGAGGAGGGATGCCGCGGACGCGTTTTCATCGCGAGGATGGGGGGGGGGGGGGGGGGGCATGCGGCAAGCGGGAGGGGGGGTCAGCTCACTCAGTGCCGCGAAGAGCCTGAGACTAGTAACGGCCAGCCGGTAAGGGACGCACGATGCCGTCGTCGTTGCACTCGAAGTTGGCATCCTGGACGAGCTCCTTGACGGCTAATGACCAGCGCAAGGTGGGCAGGGTCGATCGTCAGGTCGAGAGCGCGGTGGAGAACGGTGCCGCGGGCGAGCTGGGAGGGTAACGGACCGTCAAGCAGCTTCTTGAGGATCGCAGCCTGGTTGAGGCGAGCTTCGAGCATAGTGGGAAAAGCGGGAAGAGTGGTTGGGGAAGCCTGAAGTTGTGTTGAACGGGGAGGGCGTCGATGTCAAGCTGGCACTTCGTCGATGTTGCAGCGCAACGGGCAAAGACCCTTGGGAAATGAGCGTCTCGACGCGCCGACGCGTCCCGCGGGCGTGCTCTGGGGCGTACTGCCCTGCTGCTGCACACACGCGCACACATGTACAGGCTAGCATGGAGCAGTTCTCTTACCGGCTGACCAACATTGATGTATCGAACGCGGACGGAGCTGTGTTAAGCCGTGCCGCTGATCATCGCAGTCTTCATTTATCGATACATTGGATACATTTGTCGAGGAGGGCAAGTGTTTGACCGATAGGCACCCATCAGTCCACGCACGAGTCGTGTCACCGTCGCAGCCGAAGCCATCCGCCTGCCGTCGGTACAAGGTCGATGACAGCCTGTCGCCTTCTGTTGAACTTCCGCATTGCATGATCCGTCCCGACGCTTCCGCCGAGGAGGCGATCAGCGATAAAGGCATGCCCCTTCCCCATTCACAACTTCCGCCGTACCCGAGCTTCGCGTCGTTACCATCCACTCTCCTTGCCAGCGACGGCCAGAGAATAAACTAAAGAGACATCGGTGGTGCGGTTTCTCAACATTAAATCGCCATCCCTCGATTCGCACGGATCAACCGCTGCTTTAGAGGGCCATGCGGCTGATCTTGCTGGCCAGGCCCCCAGCCCCTCCGCCGACGCCGACGGTCCAAAGCACGAGCCGGCCGTCGACGCCGCTCGTCGAGAAGCGCGTCACCTCGCCAGAGGCTGACGTTTCAAATGCCTTGACCTTCGTGATGGTGTTCTGGTGAACCGTGTTGAGCTCGGTCGCGCCGCTGCCGCCGGCTCCTCCGCCGGCCCCGCCGCTCGAGCCGTGAGTCGCACCGCGCGAATCGGCCGAGCGGAACGTCCGGAAGGCCTCAGAGTTGAGCCGACCGACGCCGCCCGTATTTGAGGGCGTGAGAATTCCGGGCTTGGCGCCACCGGCGACCGACTCGTCAAGCGACTTGACGAGTGACCAGCCCTCCTCGAGCGAGCCCGAAAAGAGAACAGGCTGGCAATCGTGCCCGGCGGCGACGAGTGACGTCTCCGACAGCCAGAGGATAGCAACGTACGGCAGCGATGGCGTTCGAACGGTGTGGACCGCCTGCGGATCAGCATCCGGTCCAGAGGGGTAGACAACTGTGATGGACGAGTCGTGACCTGTGCGCAAGGTAGCATGCAGGCGGAGCAGTGAGCATGCAGCGAGATTGCTAGAGCTCTGTCAAAGGAGTGGCGCGATACGTACTGCAGAAGGCGAGGGCGTCACCCGAGGGCGAGAAAGCGACATCGTGAACCCACCCGCCCGAGAGCGAGCCGTAATCGCCACAGACGGCGTTGAATGGCAGCTTCGAGCCCCAAATGTTCGCCTGCGGCCTGTGAGTGAAACGCGCGAGAGAGCTCTGGATCAGCCTCCCATAGGGTCCATCAGTCAAAGTTGATACGGCGAGACGCACTTGGACTCGATGTCCTTGATCCAGGCCGAAAAGACGCGGGCCTTCATGTCGGCCGAACCGGCCGCGAGGAGGATGTTGTTGGGGTGCCAGTCGAGCGAGAGGACGGTCGACCGCAGCGGCTTCTTGAGCCGCTTGGCAACCCACCAGTTGTTCTCCTCGTCAAACGAGCAGACGGCGATGGCTCTGTTAGAGAGGCAAGGCGGGCACCCGGCGGTCAGACATTGTTCCCTTAGCTACTGCTCTGCTGACCAGCAGCTCGCGGCCTTTGCTCGTGCTTGATCGAGCGCCTGAACGCCACAATAGACAATGACGGACGCACCGAGCTCCCGAGGCGACAGCAAACTTCTCCTCAGACGGCGACCACTTGACGTTGGTCGCAGCCCGGTTAATGCCGAGGATGACGAGCGTGGGCTTCCAGATGCCCTGGTCATTGAGCGCCCAAACGTAGGCGTTGCGATCCTGCGAGCAGGTGACGATCCGGTTGGTGTGCGGCGCCCAATCAACGGCCGTGATGAGCTTGTCGTGCTACGAGATGCGAGAGGCAGCATCTTGTTCAGCTCGGGTGCGGTGGACGGGCGTGAGAGGGAAGAGATGGGGGGGCGAACCTCGGCAAGCGTCACCGAGTGGTCGAAGCCGCCCGCGCCGTTGCGCGTGTAGATCTTGGCGACGTTGTCGTTCTCACAGACGACAACCTCTGAATATATGAAAGTCCGAAGGATCAGTAAAGTAAGTCGCGAGCTCTCACTACGCTCGCAAGGGCGCACGGGAGCGGTCGGGCGAGAACGAGTGGGCGGTGATGGGGCCCGAGGAGAGATGGAAGCTGCAATCGGGCGACAGGCGAGCTGACGCAGTCAGCCAAGTGGCAGCAAGGTGATCAAAGCTTCAGCAACTAACGCACACTTCGGTAGTGGCCATGACTGGGGTGAGGCGAGGACTCTAGCAGTCAACTCTAGAGAGATAAGGGGACAGGGGAAAGGAGACGTGTTGGAGGTTGAAGACAAGCGATTGTCCGCTTGGTTGGCCCCGCGCGCGCGCGCGCTCGACTCAGCTGGCGTCCGCTCACGGTCAGCGCAGCAGCGCAGCAGCGACAGCATAACGCAACAGAAGCACAGAAGGTCAAGCCCTTGTGGGAGGCAATTTCTATACTCGCAAAGAGGTGGAGTTTAGATGGATGAAAACAAGTATAAAGAGCCTGGCAGAAGGAAGTAAAGGCAAAAGAGTTAGCTGGCTGCAGGATTCGAACCTGCGCCCTCAGAGAGGAATTGATTTCTAATCAATCGCAGTAGACCACTTTGCTAAGCCAGCCATTCGAAGCGAAGACGCTCGATGTCTGTGTGCGCGCGGCGTATGTGTATATATACACACTTGCTAGTCATGAATGACATCAAGGTTTCTGTCTTGCCACTGACAAAGCGGAAAAGCCAGACAGCAAGGCAACGCTCGGACAGCCGTTGAGCGTCTGCAAGCCTGAATCGTGTTGTTGTCGCCTCCAAGAGATTGTAAGGACTTCAACAGGTCGGTAAGAGTGAACGTCATGCAGTGTAATTCATCCGCCCTTCAGCTCGTCGCTCCGCGCTCCGCCGCCGATCGCCGTCTCAGCCCCTTTCTTGGCCCTCCCGTCGGGCCGGAGCTCGGCGAACGCCTGCTCTCGAGCATCTCTCCAGGACTAGCAATGAGCGGCTGCCACCACCAACCGCCATCTCAATTTTCTTTTTCCCTCGCCCTCATGCCCGTCTCTGCCTCGCTCGGATCAGCTCTCGCCCTTTTCGTCCTGCTCGTCTGCTTCGCTAACGCCGGACCCTCAGCCCCAGCCCTCGCAGCAAGGGCGGACGCGACAGTCTACTACGCGGTCCGTCCCCTTCCGTATTGACAGCGGCTCTGCTAAGGACCCCCTCGTCAACAGCCATCTTCTCTTCAGGTGGACGACATGTCAGGCCCAACCTTCTTCGACCACTGGGACTTTTGGAGCGAGCCTGACCCGGTTCGTCCGCGCTCTTCGGCGCCCCATTCTTCGACCGGCCCAAGGCTCACTTGTGGTTCTGCACTTAGACACACGGCTTTGTCAAGTGGCGTCGCCTGTCAACTCGTCGACTCGCGCGAACACTGACCAGCGCCACCACCTTTTGTCTTTGCTCAGCTACACTGGCGTCGACGACGCCTGGCGCCGCGGTCTCGTTTACATCGGCTTGGACGACGGTCTGCCTGCGATGCGCGCCGACGGCTGGACGTCGCTGCCTTACGGCGCCTACCGCCACAGGTGAGCCCAAGGCCGACGCTCCTCGACCCTCATCGCAGCCCTGCTAGCTAATCCGTCTTAAGCGCGTGCTCAGCGTTCGAATCCAGACGAAGAAGACCTACTCAGGGGGTCTCTTCATCTTTGATCTGGCGGAAATGCCTTGGGGCTGCGCACTTTGGCCAGGTACGTCGTAAATGTTCATGGGGTGACGCTCGACGTTTGTTGCCCGAATTGAAAGACCTTGTGACGCCAGCGATCTGGTCGTACGGACCATCGTGGTACGCGTCTGTCTTATGATCGGTCTTGAATGTCAAGGGTACTGACGATCAATCATCTGATGCAGGCCCGACAACGGGGAGGTGAGCCCACTTCTGTATTCTCCATACCCGGCACACAATTGACAGGGGGTGAACTACTCAACATCTTCAGATTGACATCGTCGTGGGTGTTTGTCTTTGTTCCCTCGCTTTTCGCACGCTAACGTCCGTCTCTGCCTTAGGAGGGCGTGAACTTGCAGAAGATCAACCAGGTAAGTTGGCCTGGTCCCGCTGAAGCGCGCTCCAATGTTGCCTGTCGCGTCTTTCATACTCTCTTTCCTTCCTCAGATGGTCATTCATGCAGGCGAAGGATGTTACCTCACGAACCCAGGCACCTTTACCGGCACCGCTCTTTCAACCAATTGCGGGCCCTCAAGCGGCGGGTCGGGGTGCCAAATCGAAGACCGGGCCAACGATCGCGCTTGGGGTCGGGCTTTCAATGAGGCGGGGGGCGGCGTCTTTGCGATGCTCTGGGATGGCAACGGCATCCAGATATGGAGCGTGCGTCCTTGCTAGGGATCGAAAAGGGCGGCCGGGAAAGCGACCTGACGAGGCTCACCCTACTCATTCTTTAGTGGACAGTTGGTAGTGTCCCGGCCGACATCGATGAGCGCCGCCCAAACCCCACAACCTGGGGCCGTCCTGCCGGTGCTTGGTCCGCGGCCTCCTGCGATCCTTACCGCCACTTCAAGGAGCACTCGCTCGTCATCAACTTGAGCATCTGCGGCGACTGGGCGGGCGGGGATTCGTATGCTAGCTCTGGTTGCGGGACCGACTGCGCCGCCCAGATTATGGACCCAGCACGCTTTCAGACGGCTCGCTTCCGGATCCGCTCGGTCCGCACATACACGGCTGCCGGCCTGTCAGATCAAGTCAACGGCCTGGACGTCACGCGAGGTCATGGCGGCAAGGCATCCTTTTCGGCCCGGGACCATCAGGGAAGACTTTGGCTCTCCCTCGTCATCGTCTCCTGCATGTGGGGACTAGCCTAGCGCATTCCGAGGTCTCGAGGCACACGTACACAAGTTCTGACCTCTGAAGATCCTAACTGGAACGCAATGGCTAGCGTCATCTATGTGATGAGTGTCCGGCTAAAGCGAGGCCTATGCGCCGCTCGGCCAGGCCAGACTGACGCTCTCCTCCAGATCTGGGCTGCTACAGGCGTCGAAAGTGCCGGTGAGGGAAGCCGCGATCCACTTCGCATCGGCGATGACCATCTTGTTGGACGAGAAGCTGCGGATTAACTTGCACGACCGCGCTCATCGATCGCCCGAGGAGTTGAAGCGAGGTCGAAGTCGCCCCTTGTGTCGCGCTACCGCGTGGGGGGGCGGCACCTCTACGCGTCGACCTCGCCAAGCAGCTCGAAACCGCGCTTGGCCCCAGATGTTGGAGCGCTGCCGACAGCGGCGGCTTCTTGCGCTTTGCGTGCCTTCTTGGCCTCCTTTTTGCGTTGATTCCGCGTGCCCTTGGTTTCGAGCTCGGGCTCGGCAGTCAGGAACGTCTCGAGACCACCGTCAAGAACCGCCGCGACGCAGCGCTTGAAGTCGATCTGCTCCTCGGTCGACTGAAACGTCGGTGGACGACCCACGCCTACCGACTCGGCTTCGGTGAGGAGGGCGTGAAGCATCTTGCCGTCGTAGAAGATGTGCGCTCGAGGCAGGGCCGCTGAGGGGATTAAGAGTGCCTGCCGAAGGAGGTCCGTTTCATGTAGCGTGTGCAGGAGGTGAGATGTCACGTGCACGCTGCGATTTGAGATCTCCTGGATTGGAACAGATCGGTCGAACGGCGGCACTGGGACGGCTGCGCCGCCAGCCCCAGCTTCGTTGGCAGTAGAGAGCCAAGCTGACCATGCGCGAGCCGCTCGGAGACCGCCTATAACAATAGCATCGACCTCTGCACGACGCAGACGGCTCTTCACGGCCCTCTCGCCCTCTTGAGCGAGCGCGCAAATCATCCAGCGGAGGCCAAGGACGAGCGGCTTCTGCCCATCTGGTATCTGGTCGACGGCCGGCGTGAGGGAGCCGAGGAGAGCGAGATGAAGCTGGACTCGCCAGGCGAGCGGCTGCGAGACAACTGACTCTTGGCCGGTTAGTCCCTCGAGATCCGGCAACAAGCCGGAGCCGCTCGAGGCGGCCTCGAGCAGCGAAGTGAGCGTTGGGATGGGATGCAGAGATGGATGCAGCGCGGTCGACGACCGATGATAGACAAGTAGATGCGGTTCTCCCATAAGGGCTGTAGGTGATGAGCCTGCCACATTCATGGGAGGCACTACTTTCTCGGCCTGGTCCGCATGATCCTCGCCGGCAGAGCAGGCCTGGGCCGGGGCCGCGGCCTCAGTCCGTGTCCCGGCCCAGTCGTCCTCCTCATCTGATACGAGCTCGTCGAGGGGATCGAGTGACCCGGTCTCCTCTCTAACATCGTCGTCACTCTCGACATTGCCGACTTGATCCACATTAGGCTCGACGTAGCCGACGCCAAGCGCGTCTGCCAGAACGGCCGTCCATGCGGCCCGAACACCATCTCCGGCGACGCGGCCGACGCTGCGACGCGTGGTGTCCTCTAACCAGGGTCGGACGATGTATCGACCGTCGCGGATGACGCCGCTCAGGCGGGGCGCAAGTTCCCCTCGGACGACCGCGGCGGCATAAAGCGGTTCGGCTGCCTCACGATGTGACGAAGTGTAATGTTTGGACGTCGTGAGAACTGGAGGTAAGCTCGATGGAAGAGTGTAAAGGAGAGCCGAGTCGATCAGGGTGTGGATCATTTCTTCCTTGTCGATCTCGCTCAGGCCCTGAACGAGCAGGGCGTCGACCGTCCGGGCGAGGAGTTCGGTTAGGCCGTCCGGCGCCTTCACGCCCTTACGAGGCTCGCGCGACTCGCGAAGACAACGGGCCACCCGCTCGACGCGCTCAACCGCGTTCGACCCGCGATGCTGAAGGCGGGTGCCAAAGTTGCAGTAGTCGTTGCCGACAAGGCTGGCGAACAGAGGCAGGAGCCGAACCGGCAGCTGTAGCGATGCCGCAAGCAGGTCTGGTGTGAAGACAGTGCAGGTCATTGAGACGAGGAAGTCTGGATGTGGCACAAATGGCGGTACGGGCGACGATGGCCGGTAGACGTCGGCGCGGGCTTTACGTTTCGGTTGGACGATCTGGAAGCCGTCGTCATCGACCTGATCACTGCGTAGAATCTCGTCGGCATCATCATCGGCCGTCGCAGCGTGCGACTCCCAACGCATGCTGTTAATCGGTATGTAGCCGCGCTCGTGTACACGTTCCTCGGCGCCGTCAGGCCGGCCACCATAGATGACAAAGTCACTGTCGAGCCCGACGACGAATCCTCCCCTAGCCGAAGCGACAAACGCGACGACGTCATCAGCCTCGGCCTCAGCCCAGATGCACTCCACTCCGAGCGCGAGCGCAACCTCTACGAAGGCTGAGTAGAGAAGCGGCGGAAGTAGCCGCATCTTGCGCAGCGACGACGGATGCGAACGCGAGAGCGCTGACGTGTGGTGGAAGAGAAAGACCTCGTGCAAGAGGGCGGTGGCCCGATCTAGCTCAGTTTGGAACTTCTGAGGTGGTACAGGTCCTGTAGGCATAATCACGGCGGCGTCAGCTCAAGCTAGCTCGTCTATAGCGAACACGACTCGCGCACCATCGAGGACGACAATGACCTCAAAGCCGACGGCCCGCCAGCCTTCGACTGTGCGCTTGACAAGCTTGCCGAAAGCGAGATGCTCTCCGCCATAGGCCGAGGGTAGCTGGACGAGGAGTGAGTAAATTAAACTAGCAGCAAAAACAGAGACGGTCGGCGGCGGTCAGGACTCAGCAACACGGGGCCAAGGCAAGGCACTAACCCCCAGCCATCGATGACGAGCGGCGTCAAGCTCGCGCCAAGCGGGACTGCTTCGAACGTCTGCTCATACGAGACGGCAGCAGTGTGCTCCTTGAGGTACGATGTCAGACCCTTGACGCCCATGACACCCGTCGCGCGATTCCTGTCAAGACTGGGATGAGGGAGAGTGATCGTCAAGAAGGACCCGGTTGTCGCCGTTGCTTCGAGCTCCTTTCTTTTGGCTGCGCCTCTGGCTTTCAGCAGCTCCTCACGGACATCGACCACTTACCCCAAGCTCGATAGACTCTATCGCGGTTGCTCAGACGCCAGCCTACCTGCTTCGGAGGTCTCAAGCGCTATCGAGGGATTCCCCAAGACCTTATGGTCCATGCCCAGGCGACGATCCGTCCCCGCTGCCTGCGTCTGGCTCTGCAGCCGCTAGCCGTCGCCACATCGAGCTGCAGGCTCTCCTGTCGTCGCTCGGCTAGCTCGGCCGCCGCCTTAGCGCTCAAGTCTGTCCGCACGACGCCGCTCAGCAGTCCTCGCAAAGCTCGCCGGCTGCCCAGCCTCAAGCCTGCCGCCTCAGGCCTCCGACTGGGCGTCGAGGGCAATCTCCCAGGCCCATCGAAGCCGCGCGCGTCGACTCCGAAGTCGCCCGGCGGGATTACCGAAGGTCGGACTTTCGACGAGCGCCTCCGAGCCGCAGGGCCTACAGCATCGAGAGTGCGGTCACGAGTGCGTCCGAAGCTGCAGGTACAATCTGTCACCTTTGGTCTGACTGCTGACTGCGAGCTGCCATTTGACCTTCAATGTGCGCGCAGCCGCAGCCACAACTCCACGACGCCCCTTTAAGGCCTGTCCAATCACCCGATGACCAGGAGCGAGACGTACGTCCGTCGGCTTATACTTGATTCTGGCCGGAGATTTCCTTCAGCTCAACTTACTGCTCGCGTGGGTCGCCGCAGCTCAGAGCGCTCGCTGAATTGAGTGAGGAGTCGCGACTACTTGTGAGTTACCACGCTTCTTGCGCGCACAACGGAACGGCAGCAGCCCATCCTAATCGGCATGTCACTCTACGAATGCAGGCAACCGTAAGAAAGAAACGACTGCGCAAGTACGAGGTCCGTACGGCTCAGGCGCTAGAAGCGACTGTGTCGTCCGCGGCTGGCTGACGCTCAGACGCGCTCCTTCCTGTTGACAGGACGCCTTCTGGCGCAGTTTCATGACGCTCGGGCGCGAGCCGCCGCCAAGACCCGAGTCCGCCACAGAAGCAGCCGCGCCTGATGCTGAGCCTGCACCTAATGTGATTCGTTCGCGCTCGAATTCTGCACTCTGATTGCAGAATAGGCCGACTGACTTTGCGACCCTCAGCATGAACCGGAAGCGCCGCCGTCCTCAACGCCAGCGCCGAAGCTCGAACCCTCTTCTCCAGGTCCGCGACCCAGTTTTTACGATCATCTGTCACACTATGCGACTCTCGGCTTTTCTGCGACCGACTTTGCCGATCTGCCGACGGACGATGCTCTCAAGCTTGCCCGCCTGCGTCTGCAGGCCGAAGTCCATCCAGACCTGCCTGGAGGAGACCTTGAGCGGTCGAGTCGCATCAATCAGGCGTACGACGCCCTCTCTAGCCGTCAGTTGTCGCCTCCCTTGTCTGTTGTCGTTCCTGAGGCACGGCGACTGACATTGTCTGCTCCCCCCAGTCGACAAGAGGAAGCGCTACCAGGCTCAGGGCTCGCGAGCCAGCCGCCCTTGATGCAATTTACAAACGCCCCACCAACTATCTCTGTCATGGAAATTGACTCTGCTCCCTCATCGGCTCCAGCTTGATCGTCGCCTGAGGCCAGCCCCCACACTCAGCTAGGCGCTGTTCTGGCGCGGCGAACGCTGTTACACCGATCTGGGCAAAGCCAGATATCTCCTGCAGCGTTTGAGGCGCCTGGCTTTTGACGAATCAGATTCCGGTCAGGAGCTTATGAAGGGGCAGGAAGAGGGAGTCTAGGGCGGGCCCTACTATCTTGTGGCCTTCGCGTTTAGACTCGCTTTCCAACTCAGCTTGTCGAGCGTGATATGCTCGCAGACATCAATCGCTGTTCCCACTTCTCCTCCCCTGGCCGTCTCACTTCTGGTCCGCCTGCTGGGCTACTCTCTGTGTGTCAAGAGCGGCTGTTTGCTCGTTCCAGTCCCAAACCTCGGCCCCCTTCTGGCCCCCCTTCGCATCCCACTGCAGGGATTTGAGCAAACTCGAACCAAGCACAGGATCAGTGTTTGGCTGGTGGGTCTTGTTCGCATACTTTCGCAAACGGCCACGCATTAAGGAGGTTGACGCACGTAGTTGCTACGGACTATGAGGAGAGCGTTGCGGAAGGGATTCAGGCGGGGGGGGGGGGGGGGGGGGGGGGGGGGGGCGGGGCCGCAAGCCCTGCCAAGGGGGGCTCGCATCCCCCCACCCGCCCCGCGCGCGCGCCCACCGGAGGAGGG